>VZDJ01007755.1:59928073-60158082 GCA_008694505.1 Cyanoderma ruficeps
ATATATATATTTATATATATATATAAACTCCTAAGAATATTGCATGTCTTCCATCAAATTTATTTTTTTCAGAATGCTCGTCTATTTTGTGACTGACGATTTTCACTTACTGACATTCTTTTACACACTTGGGAGTCGTCCCCTTCCTTTGGATCAGCCTAAGGAAAATGCTGCCCTCTCTTGAATTTGAGGATGCAGTGCACCTCCTGGCAGAGGCTGCCCGGGGAGCGGGAAGCAGCGCATTTCTGAAAGACTTCTGCAGGGCTGATGAGTGTTGAGAAAGGCAGCGCTGTATTTTAGACTAGTAACCAGCGTTAAGAGAGTTGCTCCGAAATATGTAATTTCTACAAAATATAAATTCTCTCTCTTCTGAAAAAAATTGGCAAACAAGCAAATATGCTTTATTCCATTATGGAAGTACCTTAGCCAGGAAAATGTCATTGTCTCCCTTGCCTGCATAGAGAGAAGGCCAAGTCCTGAAATTCTTGGGACTACTTCTACTCAAATTTAAGTTATTTCTTTGACTGTTTCACTTGTGAGTTTTGCTGAATGCCCATCTAGATCTTGCAAAAAGGGAAGCATTTTTTCTGCGAGGCCTTCTCTGAAGGAGGCAGGACGTGATTGGCTGCCACTGGTCCTCTGCACCAGAAAAGAAACACTTGGAGTCTCTCTAGTGTATGACAGCCCCCAAAGCTTTCCCACTGGTATGGAACCACTGATGTGTTGCTTGTAGAAACCAACGTGTCACTGCCTTCAACAGCTTAGTCAGGATATGTGTCTCCAGCTGGAGGGAGGAGCATCTTTCTCCAGCTGTTTCTCTGACAAGCATGGATAGGGTGTACTTTTCATGCATCTTCCTCCAAGGAGGGAATATAAAGGAGACCTTGTGAGAAAAGCTATTCTGGAGTAGTTTCTGCCTCCATTTCTTCAAGAGGGACATAAAAACAAACCAACAAAAAGCACTCCCCTTCTCCCATAGACACCCCTGCTTGTAGAAGGAGGCGAGGGGTGAAAAGGACCATTACGTGATGTGTAGGAGGGATTGCCAAGAAAGTAGTCTTACAGCAGGCTAGCATCCCTAGGAGGGAGGACATGCAGGTTTTGGTTTGTATTAACTCAGAAGATGCCAGTGCACACAGGAGAACAGAGTTTCCTGGACATCAGATACTGCATGAGAGGAAGGTGAAGCAGGGCATGCATTGTGGAAGACAAGGAGAAAAACATACATGCACATCTCAACCCATGGTCTTTTTCTTTACTGTTATTATTTAAAAGCTTTTTCTGAACAAACAGCTCCCCACCCAGCCCTCTTACAGTTCTTAGAAGCTAAAAGACAGGTAGGCAGCAAGGAGCAGCATGCAGGGAAAGTGATTGGCTAACAATAGCTGTGAATATTGTTAGTTACATGATTTGTGCAAAAGGACATACTTCTTAATATTTATCTCACTTTTCTGCACCTACAGTTATCTTTTTTTTTTTAATACAAATGTGAGGATGATTAATCCCAAATGCAATCTCAAAAAGGATAAACATAAGGAAACTGGGCATGTATATGTCACTTGCACTGCATACTACCTCATCTATATTAAATATGAGACAAAGTAATAAAAATAAACTATACAGTATTGTGTTGGTTTCAACTCAGGCAGGAACAAAATATTGCCACATTTTTTCTTACAAAGCTGGCTGTGTGGTGGCTGGAAAGAACCCTAAAGCATATAAAGCTCTTATCTTCATACATTTCCCTAAAGAATAATAGATCAGTCGGTGCTCTGATGCTGTTTTAATAATGTACAATTTACAATTCATTTGGTTACCAAGCACTCACAGTGTAATTAATTTCACAGACCCTTTCTACACATTGGCATGGTTTATGACAATACAGAGGGTAGATGGGAAAACTCTGTTCCCCCTGCTGTCATGGGAGAGTGCCTGGATGATGTGTCACCTGGCTGGTCCTACAGCAGTCCTGCCTTTGTAGGGGTGACAGGGCTTGATTTCCCCTTTTCCTTCTGCCCCAGCTCCCACCTGTCTTTCCCATCTCCCTACATAACCATCTCCATGGAGGATGCTGGATGTCCTAGGGATCAGCCAGGCTCATCCTGCAGCTCCCCAGTAGCACTGAGCCACATCTGCCCTGTCCCTTTGAGTCTCAGCAGGCCCTGAGATCTGCTGCAAGTGCTGGAGCAAAAGCTAAGGTGAGCCAAGGGGAAGACTCAAGGACAAAAGGCAGATGACAAGCCTTCAGTGCCTCACAGCAGTGCCTCCTTTCACCCTTGCAGCTGGGGACAAGAGAGCCTGTCAGGAATACAGGTATTGCTTCAGTCAGGAGTGACTACCCATCCGAACTGTCAGTACCTGAGCCCAAGCCTAGTATCATTTAACAGAATTGAGACATGAAAAACAGAGGGAAAGGCTCCAGAAGCAGGCAGAACACATATTGTTGGGGGAGTTTATTTCCACAGTCCTGTTATTTTTCACTTTCTGGGGAATCTGTACAATTGCCTGAGAGACTTAAATAATGGACTCTCTCTGCAATGAATGGAGCTGCTGTTCTGTGATGTCTTGCGCATCAAAGCAATTTTTTTGAATCTGCATTAACCTCTTTGATAAAGACAACACTGTGAGGAATTCAGCAACTACAGAGAACCTGCGGGTCTGCACATCCACCCGGAGCTTGCTTTGACAGCGGTGTATGAATTGCTATTGAAGTGATGGTTTCGTTTCCATTATCAAATAAACAGGGGTTTCCTTTTCTGAATTTCCCAAACATTATTTCCCTGTTTGAAGTTCTTGATTCCTATACATGCACAATGTATGTACACACATACATGGATACTCACATATTTGTGTATATATACATATGCAGACACACACATATATATATAGTTCTGTTTTACATATATATATATATATATATGCCTGAGGGTAGAGGTTACAGTTTGTGAAGGCTGAGCACAAAAATCCTGGGTATAAACACACAAGTACTCACATGGAAGTGCAGCTTAAAGCTAGGCTTACTGATTTTCTACAACTACAGTTGCAGCTTCTCTCTTTTTTTCTTAGATGTTCAAAAGCTGGTTTCTTCCAGGGACTGAAGAGCATTGTAAGCCACGGCCCTAAATGTTTGATTAACCCCTCTGGGACCTGTGTGGTTTTCACAAGACATTAACTGTAAGAGGTACATCTCTTGCGCTGTGTCTGCAGCTGGCTACTCAATCCTAGTGATTTGGTTTCCTAATCTTACTTTAACAAAAATATGGTGAGGCAGAGACCATGAGGTACTGCTTTCACATCTTTTTTCCATATGGGATTTGGCAGCCAATTTGCCAACACATTGATGACCTGCTGCTCTTATTTTTTTACATCTATAGAAACTTGACTCTTCTGTGAATCATGGCATGTCTATAGACTAAGTGAAACAAAAAGAGGTTATTAAGGACACCATGTACATATGTAATTAAACACCAGCAAGTATTATTATTATTATTATATTATTATTATTATCATCATCATCATCATCATCATCAGTTACTCTTATTCACAATATAATCACAATTTAAAGCTTGTGTGGTTAATGTATCACAAGGTTCACTTCAAAACAGAGCTCAAAATCTCTCCCCTGCAGTCAGATGTACAGAGGTTTTAAAGCAGTGCTCGTGTGGCATGAGAGGGCTACGGAGTCCTATCCCCTCAGGAGAGTGTTGGTCTCTTTTCTGCCTGAGAGAAAGCACACAGGAAAACCTGACGCACTCCTAAGATGTGGCAAGTAGCAAACCTGAAATACCTTTTAACCTTTGAATATCAAAGTGTTAAAATCTAGCCTTCAATCTGGGTGAATTTTTTCAAGCCTACGGTTTTGGAATGGATGAATGTCTGTGTAATTATCTATTATCTCCTTTTTTACCTGTTTAATTTCTCTCCCATACAATATGCCTCTTAGCATATTTTATTTTTTTCAGTTCAAAAATATTTTGTTTTGACTTGATGTTCCTCAAAAATGAACACAACTGTGTTCATAAAATTCCTGCAAGCACCAACCTGGTTGCAAGACAAAACTCTCTACTTTGAATTTCCAGGTCTGTATCTATCAAAGAGAAGGAAAAAAAAAGCAAAACAAAACAAAAAACCGCAGCATTGCTAGGAAGTACTACTTGCTTTTTTTCAGCATTTTTTCAGTACTAAAAATCAAAGAAAAATTTCTCAGACATGAAAGTAAAATGACAATGTTTAATTACACAATGGCTTAACTGAAGTTATAGCATTTCAGAAGTGATAGCATTTATGAGAAATACACAGAAAGATATTTTAAAGTTAGATCACCTATTTCCTTTGGAAAACAGTAATCTGGGAATCAAATCTAAACAACAACTAAACCAATTTCTTTTATGACCCCTTGGGGAAGAAAGAGTATTTTCTTGTTTCTTAGTCCATACTAAATATGAGTTGGAACCAAGACAGCCTTTGCAGTGGAAAGAAAGCCAGGGGGCCAGGCTGGTATCTGCGTCATCAGTGTCACATTTAGTCCTGTTGTGCACCTTCCCTCCAATTCCCTTTTTCTGAACCCACAGGGACCCCTGACACTAGAAAGTTAGATGCACTTTGATGAGGAGGACAGCTGGCACAAGATGGCCCCAATCCATTCTCCTAATCCCCCTTTCCTCTCAAAATGCCTGTTGGGAATGGTCCCTGGCAAGTGTTAACTGTGAGCTGGGTCCAGGGATGGCTGGGGAGAGTCATACTTGACCCAAGTCAACATCATGCCAAGGACTGCTGTAACAATTTAACAATCCGGAAAATTGAGCTCCAGCACCTGGGGACGTTCTCTGGCACTGTTTCCTTGACTATCTGCACATGGCCAAAGAGAGCAAACTGATTGATAAATACCAACATGATGGTGCAGAGTTGAAATGCGTGACAGCAGCAGCCCACATGCTGGCCCAAACATTTATGCTGAAGTTTTGCAAATCAACTAAGAAATGTAGCGATTGCTTTTAAAAGAGAGTCTAAAATTTGCCAAAAAGGGAGTCAAATCCCCAAGCTGAAGGTAAGATTACACTTAAGTGGCTTATTCATGAAAAGCTACCACTTGACTTTCCTCAACAAACTTGGCAATGTAAAGCTTCATGGAAGGAATGCAAAACAGCCAGGCGAAGCTCAAAGAAGAAAAATATTTTCGGTCAAGGACAAAATAATCAAATCATCTCGAGCTGTGACACACCAGCTTACTGAGCTTTGATTTTACCATCATAACTACCTGGCTTTTTGTGTGATCAAGGTGCCCACAGCTGTAATCTAATGTGATCTGGAGCTTATTCACTGATCACAGCTGTGTAATTTCAGGTAACATGCTTCCCTTGTTTAGTTTTGTTTAACATTGTTAAATATATAGTCAGACCATCTGCACAGTATTTTTTTAAATTGGAAATTACAACCATAACTTCCTTTTTATATATCAATAAACTAAATAGCAAAATTTCAAAGGGATCCTTCTCTACCAAACAGTGAAGCAGAATGTTTGTCCCACGCCACACCATTGCCTAATTGCACACTAATTGGACAAACGTGATTAAATATTTCAAGATCTTTACTAATTGCCTCTATTTTAGCTTTAAAATTTGCTTGCCACCAACAAATTTAATGACACTGGTGTCTAGTCATCAGCAAAAAGCCCAAGAGTTGCTCTTTAAAATGTACCTAGTCAGAATATTTACTGATTGTGCATTGTTGTTTCCAATGTAGCTTAATTAGAAATCCAATCAGTTCTCCAAGTCTAATTATACTTGATTTGTAGATTCAGACTATGATACATAATGAAGCTAAGCAGCTAACAGTAAACGTGCTTGAAATGTAACAATAAGAGAAATATTTTTAATGCATGCCTTGTTATCATTTTAGAAACTCCGAGTAATATATGAGATCAAACACAAAGGGAAATACGGAGATTTATGACTCAATAGATTTTAAAAAAGCCCGTGTTTTATCCTGCAGCAATATAACTGGCGTATGTTTAGTGTTTAAAAATATTTCCTTTGTTTGTTTACTTATTTGTTTGAACAAGATAGCAACATATATTTTGTGGATACATTGATGACTGTACTTGGTTGCATTTATCTTGCATGCCATTATTCTTGCCCTATATTTTAAATGACATTATGAATCAGAAACTGGGAGCTGGGTTAGAGATGGTTACTAAGGCAGCAGTTCCCTTTAGCTGAGGCCCTACATCTTCAATGCACCCTTAATTTACTCTTCTCTCTGAGAAATATCCTTTAGGGGCCAAGGGCCAGATGTTTCTTTTTATTCCATGCTGTGCAGGGAAACACATCTGCTCTGCTATTATTTTTTACCTCGGTCCCCCAGTCTGAACATTGCAGCTGCAGCCTTACACCCATGTTGTAGGATCAAACTAATAGTGTGTCACTTTTGGTATTGCCTAGAATGTCCTTTTATTAGTATTCTTGTGTAGTAGCAAACATTTTGATCATGCTTAAGTACTGAGCAGGCTGTTTTCTGAAGAACAGGCAAAACTTGGAGGAAGAAGAGGAAGACAAAGGAAGTTCATCAGCAAGTCACACCAAGAACCCTGGTTGCTTCCTTGTGTTTCCCAGAGAGGAATCCACAAGCAGCCACGCTTTTCTGTTTAGAAAACTATAGAGTTACCCACACACCTTTGAGAAATCAACCTGCTTCATTCTTCCATCCGTAGCTTGGAGGTTTTTGATGTCATCAACTTCAGATTTTTTGGGAACCACTTGTTCCTAAAGGGTTCACTGAAGGATACCCTTTCTTTGCTAGAAATTTTTGAGGATGTACAGATTAGAAACAGTTAAAAACCACGTAGGTTATCTCATATGGGGAAAAAAATAACCCTTTAAACCTTTAAACCTGTGACAGAAAGCGTTATGATCCCAGAATCCATGTGAGGAGAGGAGAAGCAAGATAGGTAGCAGCTACCTTCAAGCAGTACTAGAGGCAAGGCTGCAGTAGAAGGAACTTGAGTCTTACTCACCCTTTCCTCTTTAGAGGAAAGCCCCCAGGGGCTGCATGTAGCTCTTAATTTTCTCTCCTTATCTTTTTATTCTAACTTCTTTCTTAAATCAAAACCCACTCTTTTCCTACAAAGAAAAAGCATAACCAATTGACAAGGCTTTGTGTGGGGCCTGCAGGAGACAAATGTTGAAAGCTCACCCTACTAATTGCTGCAGTTCTGAAAGAAGCTAATAAATAAAGCAGTTTATGAATAAAAGCTGTTTTTCAAGTTGCGGTAACACCACTAAGAATATGAAGGATGAGAAGAGGGAGGAGGAAAAAGGCAACAGGGCAAAAAAAAGGAAGTAAACAACAATATTAATGTTAACTTCTGCTCAGTAAGAAATGCAGTGCACTGAGAGGAAAAGTTAAAAGTTCCTGGTGAAGTTTTTATGGCTTGGCTATGGGCAATGCAATCCTGCTGCCACTATCATGGTTTTAAAAGTTCTTGATGCCACCCCAATGGGGTAAAACACCACGGGGTGGATTCCAGCTTGCTGGGAGCTCAGTCAGCTGCAGGGCCCCAAAAATGGCTGGAAGAACAGCCCAGCTTCCCTCAGTGGTGCCCCAGATCTGATCCCAGTGGCTAAACTGCCTGGCCATGCTATGCTGATGGTCTGCCACTGGTTTTGGGGGTCTCTGTTGGGAAATGCACTGAATGGGTTTGCCTGGTGGCATTGTGACCTGTTGGATGCAGCACAAAATGAGTTGGCAGGTGGTGTCGACTTTCACACTGGCTTCCTTCCCGACCTCCCTGACACCAGGGCACAGCCTCAGCACTTTTGGGTCTGAAAGCCAGTACTCGCCAGCTTCCCAGAGCACTTGAGCTCTGTAGGTGAAGAGCACTGAACAGCAGCTGACTATTATTTTCAGGATTCCAGCATGGTATTTTGTACCATATGCAATGAGATAAATTCCAATTTATTTTTTTCTAAGTAACCATTACAAATGTTCTTTAAAGAACAAAAACTGTGAAATGGAGATGTTATTTAAAACTTGACCCTGTTTTAACAATGTTTGAAATACTTTTCTACTTGTTCTACTTAATTTACTGAGTCCAAGGGTTGGGTTCTCCCTCCCCTCTCTTCTCTGCCCTTAAAATCAACGTCAGCAAGGACAACTTTTTTAAAAACAGCAGAATAAAATATTTCAGTCACATTCTCCGTACTAACCAGTGTTCAATATTTTATCTTTCTTTACTTTTTTTTTGGTCCATGTGCAATCAGCCTTGAAAATTTCCTTTGCCTTCAATTCTTTTACCTTTGATGGTATTCAGATTGCAGGCTATGCCTTGGCCCCTCATGCCACACAGTCTTCTATTTATATTATTAAAATGCAGCACTTGCTTTTTCATTTTACTCTGTTTACAGGGTGTTGCTTTTATTGATTAATGTCTCAGACTCAAGTAAAATGCTAATCACGTAGGGAAAAAATTGTAAAAAACTCAATATGCTGATCTGTGGTGCTTGGCGTTGGAAGTAGCTCACTAACTTAGCTCTGAATTAAGCTTCAAATTGGAAGCAATTCCACCCCACTAATGCAATGCCTGAAAACCTATACCTCTTGGGCCGAGGGTACAATATGTTCTTATTCTATGCTTGCATCATGAGGCACATGAGACCCAGAAAAAAAAAAGTCTAGGAAAATTGCATATTTAGCTGTATCTGCCTAGATCTATAATTTTCAGACTCCTTTATATTTACCTATCTTCTGCCAAAATGGTGGCTGCCACATACTCCCTCCTTAGGACAAGTCTAACGAATGTTCTGGCAGACATGATGGTAAATTTCAAGTGGGCTTGGAAGAGAAAGTCAAGCCTGAGGATACAGCAGATCACTCTCTAATCATGCAACACCAGCAGGTGACCAGACTCTGCCACGTTGCTTGTGCAACGCCCAAGCAGAGCAGAGGAGGAGTACAACACGTTCTGGGTCTCTCAGCATCCAAGGGCAAGACTGCATGTTGTTGCATTGAAGAGGAGGCAAGGTCTCCTCTGCTGCCCCCAGGAGAGCAGGCTTTTAACCCCCATTTCTGTGAGAGCTCTTCCACATCCTGGAATTGCACCTGTATTCAGCACGGCATCCAGCACTGGGGTCCCCAACACAAGAAAAACATAGACCTGCTGGAAAAAGTCCAGGGAGGGTCGCTAAGATGTTCTGAGGGCTGGAGCACCTCTTCCATGAAGACAGGCTGACAGTTGTGGCTGTTCTGCCTTGAAAAGAGAAAATTTCAGGGAGACCTTATAGAAGTCTGCCAGTACCTGAAGGGGCATACAGGGAGGCTGGAGACGGATTTTTTGCACGGGCATGTAATGATAGAACAAGAGGGAATGGCTTTAAGCTGAAAGAGGGTAGGATATTAGAAAAATTCCAATTCTAATTCTGTGAGAGTGGTGAGACACTGAAATGTGTTGCCCACAGAAGCTGTGGGTGAGTCCTAGGCCAGGCTGAATAGGGCTCTGAGCAGCCTGGTCTAGTGGAAGATGTCCTTATTCATAGCAGGAGGACTGGAACTAGATGATTCTTAAGGTGCCTTCAAAACCATTCTGTGATTCTATGATGCCCCTTACCCTTTTCTAAGCAGCAATACCAGCAGCAATACTATCTTAGGTAGCCGCAAATCCCAGGAAAAGAGAGAATAAATGTGAGGGAAAGTGCCCCTTGCCCAGCACCACAGGGAAGCAGCAAGATCCACAACCTCCACCTCACAGAGATGTGTTTCTACGCACACCTGTATTTTTCTCACATGCAGTCCACAAGAAGCTGATAAGACTGACTGTGTGCAAAGAGCTGTTGTGTCAGTCTCTGCTGGTTCAAGACCCAAGTTATTGAGGCCCTAATTACAGTAAGCTCTCAAATGTATTTTAAATCCTGTATTCACCTCAGTATGTGCTTACACCAGGTGCTAAACCAGGATCAAATGCTCAAATTATATTAATTCCAGCAGGATATAAGCAAGAGCTTCAACTCAAAGGTGGCTGTACATCCTAACTTAAACAATTATGCTTTCCTGAAGCAGGATGTAAACACTGACCCACATAAACAGTATAAAACATTTCATCATCAAAAATCCTTCTTGGTGGTGCTGTGTGATCGCAAGCAGTTTTTCTCTGCTTGAAGTCTTTGTCTGTAATCTACATGTCCTGTAGAAACAAAGCTAAGCTGACTTTAGAAAATGTTCAGACCCTGGAAGAGGTTAATTGATGCTTTTGTTTTTCTCCAAACCAGAATGCTTTCTTTTTAAAAAAAGCTATTTTATACTTTTCCCATTATACTCTCTTCCCCCCCCTTTTTTTCTCTTATTAATAAGGTCTGGCCCTCTTTAACTTGCAACAAGAGCCTAATGAGCCATGCAGCCTTCTGTAATTTCTTCACTGTTGAAAATGCCTGACACTAATCTATGCCATTTATACTAATAAGAGGTGCATCAGCTGATCTTTGGTGCAATGGAAACATTTTAAATATACTTTATTGAATTGCAGGTAGCAGTTTCTCCCAAAGTTTATGCTGCTGTGGAAATTGGTGCCCTGCAAGTACCGCAGAGCTGTGTGTGCTGCACAGTACAGAGAGTACACACTGCTGCACAGTACAGACAGTGGGAAAAAAAATCTGATGTCCAGTAATATATTAGCTTTATATTTCATATAAACTTGTCAAAGAGATACTGCAGGAAAATCATATGCTCCAGGTTTTTTCTTCACTCTATGTTTGCAGTTTCTTCACTCTATGTTTGCTATGCAATAGCAATGAAGAGATGACCTAAAATATGGTGTCACATTTTATACTAAGTGGACATTAATTAATGCTAAATTACAGGAGAACTCATCAGGAGTGTATGCTTTACATATGTAGGCATAACACAACAATTCAGCATGATTAATGATGTTCCAGTGAATAACCAGGATTTACATGTGGAAAAATGGGGGGAAGGGGAGGTGCATTCCTTAGAATTGGTTTTTCCCCTATTCTTAACTGTAAGTTTTGCATGTGCATTTCTCCACTGTCTCATCAATAGCACTTAACTCTGACAGAACTCCACTAATTCCAGCTGCAGAAGTGCTGGTGTAGCTGCAACAGATGAGGGGTATAAGTGAGACATGATGATCTTTGGGAGGGGAAGTGTCACTTATTAGAGAAGCAGATGCAGCTGGAAAAAGTGGACAAGATTTGGGCACACAATCTTTTTCTCAGTTTTGAATCAAAGGCTGCAAATGGCTTTCCATGTCACGCCTGAAGAAAGGTTCTGTGCCTGAAACTTTTTCCAGTTAAATTGGTCATCCTCATAAAACACAGTCTCTTTTCTTTCAAATCTCTCTTTATACACATACTTTAGAATGGTGGAAAGTATTATCATCTCTGCTTCAAAGATGTTGAAACAGAGAAGCTGAGATGGACTGGACTGAAATCCAGATGTGGTGATGTGCCCAGGTGAGAGAAGTCCAGATTCCTCCCTCTGACTGCTCTGCTCCCTGCTACATGAGGACAAAAACACCCAGGAGACAGGACTGCAATGACTCACATTTCTGAAGATGTGCCCCAAGAACATAGTTACCCTGTGATTTTGGAAATATAATTTCATACTTCTAATTTAATAGGAAATACAAGCATGCACTGTGGTACCCTATTTAAGTGTCCTCCTATCTGCCAAGTGGTGGAAATAGAGCTGATGACTCCCCAGAGGCTACACACTCACTGTTTTTGAGAAAGAAGGAATAAAGGAAGGGAATAACAGGCCTGGGAGAATGAACATGGCATAAAGATCCCAGCCCCAGCAGCACATGGATTGGGTGGTCCAGCTGTGAGGGATGCCATAAGGTAATCCTTAGAAAAATCTAGAAACTACAGGGGAGATCTTTTCATCTGAGCAGGATGTGACCTGTTACTGACACTGATGTCAAGATGTCCCTCCTATTTTAGCAAGCCTTGTCTGGAGGTCACCTCTCCCAGGCACACTACTGTTCTCTGAGTTCCTTTGTCTATCTCTGTCAAGAGAGGTGTGAAGGAGCATCCCAACACCAATGTCAAGGACGTGTCACAAGGCACATCTCCTGATCTGAGTGGCAGAGGAGGGCGTTGAAGCTCATTGACTGAGAGGTTTGGAGGCTTGGTGTTGTCCCTCATAACTGTGACAAAAGCAAAAAAACCCTATTATTTTTCTGAATAAGGCCTCTGGCATCTCCAGACCATGTTTCCCTTCCAACAGCACCTTCAGTATTAGTGGAATCTATGTGAAGCTGTGTAGTGGTTGGCTGCAAGATCTCCTGCTTAAATGTCTTTCTGATGAAGCAGTGCCACTCAAAACACAAGTGTAGAGATCCTTCCACCTCAGACAGAAGCTCTGTGGATGTTCTCAACTTCCACTTACGGGACAAGTCAGGTTTTGAACATACTTCCTTTGAAATGGTCCTGGGGAAGGGAATTTGAAGAACCTGTGATGCAGTGGGGAATAAAAGGCCTGTCTTTATCATTGCTTGTCATAGGGTGTGCATACAAAACTAAACACAGTCATGCTTGTCATTTATGGAAAAGTGTTAATAATAGCTTTTTCTGCTTCTTTGTTGTCCTGTCTCTCTGCTCTCTTGTGCCCATTTTCTCTGTAAGGTAACCATCATAACCATGGCAATCATCTTCCTCTGGAAAATTCTAGGTGCACTTTTTAATTTATAATCAAACATGTGAATTAATTATTTTAATTATATATTTTTGCCCTTCTCCCATTGCGGAGGAAGGGTGGCAGTGTTCAGGGGAATCCAAAACCACAGTTATATTGAAAGGCCTGCGTTGTTATTTCTGTTTGCCCTTTGTACTTTACACCTTGAGCAGAGATTTTTACAGGAAATCCCCTGCCTTGCATGCTTTTAGTCCTGTGCCATATTATGTGACAGGGTTCCCCCAGTGCCCAAGCCACCAGTGAGGCAGCAGCCACAGCAAAGGGCTGGGCACCCCTTTGCCAGCAGCACGGGCTCACGTGGCCAGCTCAGAGCAGTTGACCTGTGGGTCTCTCCCATCAGACAAAAGGATGACAGCACGTGCAGGAGAGCAGCCTAGCTGGCAGGAAACTCAGCTCCCTGCTTACCACAGTGCTCCAAGCTGCTGATGTTTTCCACTCAGTGCATTCCCTTAAACATTCAGGGTGGTCATAGCAGTCTGTGTTGTAATGACCCCTCTCCTGTTGCTGGGTTTTTCTGACATTCTGGTAGCAATTCTGATATTTTGCTGGCACTGAGTAAATGGTTATTCAGCCCTTCTTTCTGTCCCCAGACCCAGAGAAATGCTCTTTGATTTATCCTCTCAGCATTTGCAGCACTGGGTGCAGATTGAATTGTGGGCTGTCTGAATCTGTAACTCATCCCCCGGACCATTACAGGACATACACATCCCAGCACCTCTCTCCTCTTAACCTTCACCAGCCTAAGTGTGTTAACTCCCCAAAGATTATCAGCCTGTCTGAAAGGTGTGATTGAAATGAGCTCTGCTCCTCTCAAGAAGGCAGTGCCCTAGCCTGCTAAACCACCGACTCTAATCTTGAGCATTTAAGCAAAAACAAACAAAACAATCTTCTAGGAAACACTAATCGCGCAATGTCAATACTCACATCATGTGTGTCAACTGCCCTATTAATTATTATCATTACCTGCCTTCATAAATTGAGTGCAACTGCAGTTCTAGCACAGTGGGAAACCGGCATTAATTGGGGAAAGGTCTACAGAAGCATCCCCCTGTATTTGCATGTTTTCCCTCTCTCCCTGCATGCTCCTACAACACAAAATGTACCCGCTAACCTACTCTACCTTGAATGGATGTGTGTAGACGCACATAATATTTTGTGGGCACATGCATAGGTTCTTTGCATGTATAGGCTCTAATGTAGTTGAGAAAAGCATCTTCTTCCTAAGCAGCTTTTTTTGCAAATGTTGCAACAAATTCTTTGCCTGTTGTTGAAATAAGTGCAGCCATACACTCCATGAGGATATGTCTCATGCCCCGTGTCTTGACATTTTCCAACAGATGTTGGCTAATGCAGTAGTAGGAGGTTCACTGTGGATGCAGTGAGCCCAATAAATCTTCCTCTTAAATGCAGACACTCCACCATCCCAGCATCATATACCTATAATACATTTTAATTACTTGGCTATTCAAATTATACTAAATTAGATCTGCACAGAGCTGCATCACGGGTTTCTCAATTTACGTTTAATCCATGACAAAGAATATAGAAAGAAAAAAGAAAGAATGGCAAGCACACTTTTTATTGGAATTTGCGGGAGCTACCGAAGTCTGATACCTTTAAAATTATTAAGTGACAAAGATTACTAGCACTAAGGTTATACTTTGCTTCCCCATTAGCCATTTAGGTGACAGCTGCTGTATTACACATAAAGATGAACCATTCCTTGAGGGATGATAGTGGTTCCGCTGTGACACTACTGGCATAAAGCATTATCAGACCATAGCTGTGCTTAGAGCCATCACAGTCTCCTAGGCACCTATCAGTACCCTCATTATCTGCATCACAGAGTGTCTAGAAAGAACACTGCCAGGCTTCACAGCTTTGCAGCTCATTTGAGAAGCGGAAATTAAACATCCCAGGAGAAAAAACAGGCACATTGTAACAGCACCAGTGCTGTACACACATAACATGTTGACTGCTGTTGCGCTGACTTCTGTCTCATTAATTTAATAGGCTCCTGGACTGGGGATGGGGAGGTGGAGAGGCAGCCTTTACAAGCAGATTACTGAGCAGGGCTCTCTGCACTGATTGCGAATCCAGATCGGAGAACTTACACTGAGCACCGCCACACTTCAGATGTCTGTCCCCACTTGTGCAGCTGCCATGTGGTGAAATAAACCAGCCAGAGGCAGAAAAATGAGTGCATCATATATGTTATCCATGCTTAGCTTATCCTGAACCCTTGTGTGAAGTAAAGCAGCACAGGTGCCTTTTCAGCAGTGACTGTAGCTGTGTGCCTGTGTGAGGGGTAATTATGAGCGTGTTAAGAGGGGAGTGCTGCATTCAGACAGGGTCGTGATAGCAGGAGCAGTCCTGCAGCAGCTCCGTGCAGCTCTGCTCTTCAAAAGGAGCTGGTTTGCTTCCTTTGTCTGAAAAAGTAACATTCACTCATGTGGTGATGTCCAGCAAAAAGCGCAGCACATGCTGAGGCTTCCGTAGGATTTGAGCAGAGCATACATCTTCTGATGGCCAAGGGGTGACTTGCTCCCTGAATCAATACATTTAAGCAGCTCTCACTTAAACTGAGGCCACTGAGTGCATGTCAGGGAAGAAAAATGGACATGCACTTCTATGTGACTTCCTTGCCAAATTTTTACATCCAATAACACCTGGAGGAATTTGGAGATGTAAATATTTTCTATTTCATTCTAATTAGTTACTGCAGGTGATCTTGTGCACTTCTGCACATTTAAATTGATAAGAACATTATAGGAGATGTCAGTGGAAGCAGAACTGCTCTGCAAACATATATATCCTGAGAGATGTTCATTAAAGTGATCTCACTGTCAACAGGGTGGTTTGGTATGTCTGTGTATCTCTGCTCTCTATTTGTATGAATGGGTGAAAAAAGGGAAGATAAAGAGAAGGTGAACTGATTTTTACAGTCTCTGCAAAGCAACTTCACCCATCATACAGGAGCTGAATTCTTCAGACCCCATTGTTCTCTTCTCTTAGGTTGTTTCCTCAAATGTGTCGGGGGTCTTGCTCAGATATGGGACAGGAAAAGGAGCCTACAGTACGTATACATAGAATCATAGAATCATTAAAGTTGCGGAAGACCTTTAAGATCATGCTGATACTTTTTCTGGATCATATAACAAAAAAATGCAGATGCTGCATTACCTAAAAACACATACAAACAAGCTACAGTACAAAGAACAGGTGGGAACCTTGTTTAGAGGGCCCTGTGGATTATACTCTCAAAGGAATTGCACTTGGTGGGTCTATTAAAAAAGAGACACATGCACATAGATGGCATCTTAAGCACATCCCCACCACTTAGAAATGTTTTAGGTCCTTGCATGAATTTATCTTTTTGGAAATAGTGCAGCCAATAAGAAGGGAACCTTCCTTAAGTGTCTTACCTAACATCCAAACAGGTATGTTAAGATTTTTGAAACTGTGGAAATGAACAGGAATAAGTATCCCAGGAAAAAATCAGAATTTTCTCTCAACAACTGATTCCTAAGAAAATTTCTCCAAAGTTGATGGCAATTACTGACACTTGTTTACCTGAGATTTGATCTGGCTTAAAGAAGCCAACATACATTGTGGTTTTCTTCACAGGTTCTTGTACATGCACTTATTATGATAACCAATGTCCTTTCAGCTGCTTCTACATTGCTCCTGCATTCAGCTTTTGGGCTGATATTCCCCAGGTATCCTTGGACAAGGGCAAGGGTCTTGAGTGTTTGGGGCTGGGCTGAGGGCTGGAATTGTGGTTGGAAACATTTCCATTATCTAACCATTAAAAACAAACTTGCAGATGCTCGTCATGTTTAAACATCTAAACTCAATGTTTACGGTCTCATTTTTGATCATGACCTGATGCCTGATGGTGATGCCCGACTCAGGTGGAACAAAAACCTTGGGGCAGCAGAAGCAGAGGCTCCCAAGCCCTGCTGGCAGCCCTCCAGCCTGGTTTGCAGCCCTGGCACCTAATGCTGTGCTCAGCTGGCCCTTCAGCAGAGACCACCTGCATGCCAGGGGAGCACACGTCATGTCACTCATCACTCAGGTACTACTGAGCTGTGATGGCTTTTAAGGCCTCCAGCAGCTTTACCCTGCTGAAGCCTTTGACTCCCAAACTTCAGGGTTAGCCTGAAACCTGCCGTCTTCACAGATAATATCTCCATGTCCAGAATACTCTCTACTTCACTGCCTTTTTATTGTAAGATGAAGAGCAGAAAAATCCTCGTAAAAATTCCATGTGGAATCTGGAAAAGCTCATAAGTCCAGTAATCAATGTTCGACCTGTTGCACTTTCGTACTTCAGAGTTTAGGAAAGGAATGTGAGTTGGGGAAAGGTACAGGTTTGTGAAATAAAACTCCTTTTCCAGACGAAACAAATTGTTCTATACTCATAAGCATGGATGTTGGAATGTGAAATTGCCAATAGATGGTCCTCTTTCAATTCCAAATATGGCAAGAAACATTTGTCTCAGCACACGCAGTGTCACCTTACATTGCTATCTTGTTTTATTCTGCTGTGTCTCTGCTCCCATCAGATGATTTTATACAATGCACACCAAGGCTACTATGTGTGTAATACTGTCTAGGAATATGTGTCCCCATGGTGGATGAAGATTTCAGGGACAAGTCTAGAGTAAAGGCCTCATTGCACATATCTCTGCAGCTTCCTGATCATGCCTCTGCTTAGACCCACAAGTTCCCTAGCCATTTGGTGGGACGGGGATGCAATGTATTGAGAATCACCAATTCATGCCTTGAACTTTTTTATCACTTTTCCTTGGAAGAACCAATGCATTTAAGGCAGGGGCAGAGACTTTTTTTTTTCTCTGCAGGCATTTCAAACTCCAGAGAAGCCAGAACAGTTAACGATTTTAGGAAGAGAAGGTAAAGGTTTACATAAGTCATATTCCTTTAAGGTATGCAAGGTGGCTGGCATCTGATTTGAGGTGCACAAGCATCAGTGCAGACCAATCCTCGCTGATTTAAGTGGTGATACAGAACATTTACTCAAGTGTAACTGAAGGATTCTTTTATTTTGAAACTGTTCTGAGTCAAATCCTGGTAGAAACCATTTGAGGATTAATATGAATTTAGTGCCTCTCACTTAATGTCCAGTGACGGACCCATCCCTTTCCATTCCAACTTGGTTTTGCTCCCAAGGTAATAAGTTTAAAAAGCCCATCTCAGCCCATCTCAGAGGTAATTGAAGTCATGTCCTCTTCACTCTTGGTGCTTTAGACCCCCATAAAAATGGACCATTATTTTGTCCATATTATCCAAAAAGACCTGATGGAAGTTCTGATGGAAATGAAAATTGAAAATAATTTAGGCAATCTGTTTATATGGACTGCAGTTTGCTGGCCTAACCAACTAGAATATGACCTGCCTGACCAGCTTATTCAGAATACAATCTCCATTTTGCATCACTTGCACTAAAAGCAGAAAATTTACTTTGCCTGGTTTTGGTTTTGTCACCCGGAGCCCCAGATATTATTTTTCTATTTTTGTTTCTCCCCTGCATCAATGAAATGGCTCGCTCTCTGAAAAAATGCATGCAGTATGAATGATAATATCTGGTGGAAGAATTAATGTTTTTTTCAGTTTATAGCAAGTATTTTTATTAATGCTGTCTAATTAACTTATTTTAGAAGCACTTATCAAACGTATGTTTTAAAAAATCACAAAACTAAACACATGGACACAAAAAAAGCCAAACTAAATACAAATCTTTCAGGAATGGAAAGAAAATACCAAAAAAAACCCCAACAAACTTTACAGTCATCTCTTGTATGCTGGATTCTTCCAGGCTCACAGCTGCTAGAATGCCTTCTGCCAGCTGAGTGAAGAGTTTGATGTGATAACAAAAGAGCTTCCTTGAAAAAGCCAAAAATACGTCTGTAGCACAGCAGCTGACCAGCTCAGCAGCACGGGTCACTGCAAGCACAAACTGCCTGCTTCTCTATTCATTCCTCTAGCTCCTGACTAAATGCTGAGTCAAGTTTAAGGGCACAGAACATATCCAGACCATTGATCACCATTGCCGCAACCGTTTCTGGCTCTTGGTTTCGCAGGAAACTCCAGGCAGCAGAATCTCTGGGTCACACATAGTTCTCTTGAAGTTAAACACTGAAATCTGAATGCCTAGAGCCTCTGTAAAGGACTCCAGGATATGCTCCTGGGTCCTGTGAGGGGTCTCTGGTGGCCTGGGGCTCAGGGACCTCTCTGTTTGCAGGGATGCCATTGCTGGCTGCATTCTGACCAGTCACAGTCCCCAAGAGCTGTTTTGTTGAGGTCCAAGACCTAAACACACACCCTCAGCCCCACTTTCCCCTGCTGTGTCAGCCAGCATTTATGAGAGACAGTGGGAAAAGCACCTTGATTGACATCCCCCTCAGGGAAGGAGAGGAGAGCTGTATGCACCATTAGTGAGTCATCCTGCTCAGATCATTTTCCCCTCCTAAAGGGCCAAAGATACTTCAGTGATGTAAACTCAGACTGAAAAAAAAAAATAGGCTGATGATGAGGATGGTTTTAAGCCTTCAACACTGGCCAAATGCATGAATTTTTTTGAGCAATCAAGAGAGAAGTAATGGGAAGGGTTGTCCCCTGGGTGACTGTCCCTATTCTGGATCCGCTGTCTCCCGATCACAGCCCCATGCCAGGGACCAAAACATGCAGAGTCAGTGCAAGGCACACAAAGGAGAGCCACACAGAGGCTAAAAGAGATGCAGTGTGGATTGTAAAAAAAAATTATGCCCCAATAATAGAGAAACACACAGACCCTTGGTTCGGTTCACAGGCTGCAGTGCTCTAATATAATTATCCTGATTTATTTCAAGGAAAGGGTCACTTTATGAAGCGACTGTGTCTAAACTTTGTTCAGATAAAAGGCCTTTAACAAAAGGCAGGCTTTGGGAAAACAAGCAAAACTCAGGCTGTGCACTCAGTAAGCACATTTTCTAGTTTTCAGTCAAGAAGTCATTGGCAGTGTCAGTGCTTGAAAACTGCATGGCTCAGACATTTCTAAACCCTTTTAATCCATCACAAAGGGCTCCCTTGATTGTTGCTTTGTTTTTCTGCTGCTGCCCTACAGTATGGTTGCCAGTGTATATTCCTGATAAGCAGTCAGCTATGCAGATGCTGCTAGGTTTCCCTGCTTTCTGTACCACTCAACCTGCCAATGCCTGTGTGAGGGACACAATCATGTGTCACAAACAATGAGGAGTGGTGACACTCCATCCTCCTCTTGTAGCCCAGGAAACTTAAAAGAATACAAGATTAATTTCCATGGGCCGCGTGGTGCCACCCATAAAAAGTCCCTATTGCCATGAATGGGAAGTTCTGCTTAAAACCCAAGGACACAATGAAACCCCCACAGTATTAATGCCATTTTAATCCCCCTGGATTGGAAGTTTGGCATTACTAATGCAATTAATTGTGATAAAAGAGAGGCAGAACCAGCTCCATGCATCTGAATATATACTTCAATACACAATCCACCCTGAGATGTATGGGGAAGCTCAGTCTCTTTCCTCGTGTGACTGAAACCTCAGCACAGCCTGTCCTACTCAAAAAAAGCACCACAAAAGTCTAAGGGACATATTCAAAGCCATCATGAGAAAAAAAAAAAATGGAGCAGATAGCAGGGAGGGTCTCAGCACAGCAGCTAGGTGACCACCCAAGTGAACCACTGTGTGGATCCCCTGGCAGAGCTGGGGCCATGCCACATACAAGCACCTCCTGGAACAAGCTACCAGGGGAGCTAAGGGGGCATTGCAGTTTCATGCAAACAGACTCATATTCACAGCTCTGCTTCACCTCTGCAACCTCTTTTAAATGCAGCGCATTAGGCAGCAGCCCCACGGGGGATTGGAAGACTCTGGGGCCCTGGGCTCGTCTGAACTCAGTGCAGTGCCAGGATAATATTAGCAGAGAAAACATCTGAAAAGAGACCAGCATGACAGGCACCCCACCAGCAATTCTGTGCAGTTATCCCAAAAAGGAGCATGGATAAGGGGGCAGGGGGGCTACTGCTTCACCCCAGGTACAGATTTTGAGCAAGAGTCTGGGAAACTGAGCTGTTTAACTCAAAGCACTCCTTTTGCTTGCTGCACCCTGACAGTGAGCAGGTACATATTCTCAGGATGCTCAGGTTCTCCTTTATGGCTGGCTGGAAAATGCGGTGGTTTTATCTGTAGGACAAGAGCACCTGCTGAGATTGGCCATGAACTAGTTGTTCCTTCCCCTTTCCCCTCTTCCTGGGAGGAAAGAGATTACCTTTTCACCGACAAACAATTTTTTTTCCCCTCAAATCGTGGCTATGCAAAGAGAGGAAAAGCAGAAAGATGCTGCATATGAACTAGGATCCTTGCAAATGTCCTCTTTGACCTGGGAACAGGGCACAGGCAGCTGTACTCGTGTCTGAACTGTAGGACAGAGGACTGATCAAGTACAGCAGGAAAGCAATCAGGGACACACAGAATCAGGGGGAAGAGCAGAAGATGAGGGTAGGGGGAGAGAAATGAGAAAAATTAATACAATCTGCTGATCTCTGAAGATCCCAGTGAAACATGAATGGGCCCTGGGTTAAGGAACATCTGTGCATGGTGAGGGCTAGATGATACTGGGAATAAACACAGCAAAGGAGATAAGAGTGAACACATGCCTTATGCTCAAAATCCAAATGGAAAGATATTTACATGTCACTATTTTAATAGTAGATATTAAACGTCCAACATTAACAAGAAGAAATAGGCACCCTATCAATTTTTAATAAATACTAATGACCTCTTAAATTAAATTTCTAAGCTGAAAAATATCATCAATATCAAACGCTTTTGAGACGCACAAAATCCTTACCAATCCGTATTAATGCCACTCATTGCAATACCTGCAATATCAACTTCCACAGCCGTCGTTTGTTTGTTTGATTCCCCTCTGGCATTTTCACGTGCCTCTCCCCTGCAGCTGCTCCTTCTGCAGCACCATCATTCCCAGCCAGCCTAAAGCACCTAACAGCAAACACCACAAAGGTGCTCAGGTCTACACAGCTCTTCCCCGCATGACACCTTACCAGCAATGCGGAATAGGAGGGTTAAAACCCTGTTGTGTTTTTTAACAATCTCACACAACCCTCTGAATGACTGCAGAGCAAAACATCATATTTAGGAAGGACAGCTGGTCTTTACCTTTTCATTACTAACCAGCAGCCTCAGCCTTTAGTCTGTCATTTGTTTTGAAGCAAGAGGATGTATTAGAGGGGATATGAAATGTACCAGAATCACTACAAGCAGCACACAGAGAAGCTCAAGTGTGTCACCCCCCAAATCTTTATCTTCTCTCACCTTCGAATGCTCCTATCTTATTTTTCAGTCTGTCTGCTAAATGCATTTACCCCATTACAGCTGCAAGCTCTTTCAGACAGAGGCTGCATTTCCTTCTATTGTACTTCTCTTTCAGACACCCAAGGTGAGGTGAGTGCTTAATTAATATGAAGTCACAATGATATGAAACAGCACACGAAAAATATTTCTCCAAAGAATAGAAGACTTGGCAGAGTAAATCCACTAAAACCATAAGATTTTCAGCAGGGTTTGTTTTTCTGGTTTTGGAGGAATATTCTGTACCACAGTGTATTCCCTGGCCTGACCAATGAGTATTAGCTGGAATAAAATGGTATATTAATTTCCCTTGACAATAATTGGAGCAGCCTATGATCTCAGCAACCCTCTGGGTATATTCCTAAGGTCAGAACAAGAGTGTCACAGCCGTGTTGCTCTTTTATGCCACTCCCTACACATCTTCAGGGAAAGCTACTAATCCACTTAAACAATTACCTTTCAGAGGAAGAGGCAGAGGACTTTGTATGAGGATACCTAATAAACGGCTCAGCCTGTGAAATATTTGAAAAGCTCACAGAGCAAAGAAGTGGAATACAGCTATTATCTGACATGTAGCACCAATGAATAAAATCGTCACCAGACTGAAACCGCTCAGTATTTTTATTCATGTCTGCACTGCAAAGTGGTTGAAGCCTAAAACTAATGAAGGAAATAATATGCAATTCATCATGGTGTAGAGAGAGAAAGGCAGCCGAACATAACTCTTGACTCGTGTCACGTCAGTGCCTTTCAAACTTCTCTTTGTGGCAGCTTTTGGGAAAGGACCATATTCTCTGTGCCACATGCCAGCTCTCTTTCATCCTGTGAAAGAGCCATGTCCCCAAACCCTGCTCAGGCTGCGTACAGGAAATCCTCTCAGTTCCTTACTGCTCGCCTGGCACATGCATACAAAATAAGGAAAGATAATCAGTAATCATGCCTAACTTTGAGTTAATGGGGCATAACACTGGAGGCGGATCACTAAGTAGCTGTTCCACGTACTGGAGCTGGGAGTCAGATGCAGACTGCTGCTGTGCCTGGGAAGGGGTGATGAGATGCAGACACAGTGCCTGCCTGTGCTGGGACCACATTGCCTCAGCCCAGCTTGCCTGGCTCTCCCAGAGAAAAGCTTGACTCTGGGAAAAAACTTCACTCTTTGTTGGCCACCATGGATTTTGCATTTCTGCTAGGGGGTGAAAGCTCATTCTCCTGCCTTCCTGCATTCTGCGCAGCACAGGGAAAGTGCTGGAGGCAGGAGAGGCTGTGACTTAGTTTGGGGGTCTCAGGCTCAGATGGAGGGGGCCCTGCAGAGGGCAGTTTAGAAGAGCCCTTTTTTCAAGAGGCATCTACCTGATGCCACCACACAGTGCTTGTAATCAGCTGAGTGGGGGGCACTGCCCACCCCCAGTGGAAGGATCCCACCTGGGGACAGCAGTGAGCTGGAGCACTGGGTTTGCTGCTGGTGGCAACTTCACAGCACACACACACACTTATCTTTAGCTTTTTCTGTCTTAAACAGCTGGACTTGCCACTTTGCCTGGGTACTTGGGCACTGTCAGTGCACTTGCAGCTGCAGATTGGCACCTCTAAAATTTTAGTCATGATTTCAGTCAATTTTCACATTTCCAAAATGGAGCAATACCTCATAAATCCCAGATCTAATGCATATAACACCAATTTGCTGAATGTCAGTGTACACTGACCTTCTATTACAAACACTGGCAGATGGCCATTCCTTTAGTACTCAAGAGTTGCTTGAATAGAAAATCAAGTGATGGCTTAGCCTGTGTTTCGCCTCTGCATCAGTGCCCATAGCAACACGCAGTGGTAGCTGCCTGAATGCAATGCCTCTGCCACCACCAGCTCCTTTCCAGCACAGCAAAGCCATTGGTGATCCCATGGCTACGATATCCAGTTCTGTCAGAGCTGCTAAATAGCAGGAGGGACCCCCTGGGAAGAGGACAGGAGTACACAGACTGCCAGGCTGGAAGCCTCAACCCAGCCGTAGCACATTGCATCCCACACAGCAACTGCTGCCTTGTGGTGCTACTGGGGCAAGGGGACACAGACAGCCTAGAAGTAATGTCTTCCAAAAATGGATCTTAAGTGCAATCTAATGGCTGAAGAAAAAACTGCCTGAGAAGCCAGGGAATGCAGGATTGGATCAGACACCTGCTTTGCAGCCCTGTATGTGTGGCCAACCTCTGCTCAAGCACCATCTTCCTCCTTCCTGTGTCCACAAAAGCTTTGCAGGTATTTTCTAATAGCCCAATTTCTCTGTATTCGGGTTCTTTTTCCCATCCACCCTGCAAGGCCTATGTCCAGAGCAGAGAGCCTGGCCATGCCCAAGCACAACGAGTGTCCCAGTACAACTAATGCACACTATGCATCACTCCAAACACATTCCTTCCCTTTTCAGCATCTCTCAGGTCTTCCATTTCAGAGTCTGCACATTTTGGAAATTTTAAATGTGCTGTGGATGTTTTGGGAAATTGGAAGTGGCATGGTGAGTAGCCAGATGTTGCGACATCTGCACTCCTGACCTCTTTTCCTCCAGGACTTTGCTTTCTCCCTCCCATGAGGAGGTACTCAGAGGTTCAAGGCCAAACTTGGTGATACTCCTGTGCATCCAGCTGAATTCTCTCACTTAGGGGAGCAATCTGCATTTCTGTGTGCAAGACCAAAGCTGTGGTTCAGTTCGTGTGCTGGAAGGGCTACCACAGTCTCCCAAGTGTTTTTGGTTGGTTTGCAGAGATGCTCAGGATCTCAGGGATGTTCCCTGCCAGACTCTTGTGGCTCTTTTAATAGGCTGTGAAATTTTGGAATGAAACTATTTAAGCCTTCTGACAACACAGCACATCTCCAGGTGCCTTTCTCCACAACAAACATCCATTGTATGGCCTTCTTCCCTCACAATGCGGATTAATTTTAACCCTCACAGCAGCCTAATGGAAAGACCGTGCTGCACTTCAAATGCCAAACACTTGCTGAAAGCTTTCCTTTGTTAGTGCCTCCTGGTTTAGTCACCACCAGCTTCTGAAAAGATTCCACAGAGTTAATATTTCCACTTCTTTTAATTCACTCGCAATGATGACACAGCCATAACACAGCTGTGTTCCAGCTCAAAGGAGTTGAGTGCGGATGCTGCCCACTGTTCCTCGGCCCCTGCTCCCTCCCTGGCTCCTAAGTGGGGCTGCTGCTGTTGGGAGGATAGGATGACATTTTCCAATCTGAGGTGGAAAAGTTCTTTTAGAGAGAGCCTCTTCTGGTTTGTTGGGTTTTTTTATTTTCCCCTCATTATTTCTTCTTCTTTCTTTTTTCTTTTTTTCTTAATTTGACATTTTCTCTGTGAAAAGCTGACCTAATTTTCTGGGAATAATGCAAACGGTTATACATTCAAAGCATTGCGCTGGAGAGTTTATAGATAAAGCTGAACTATTTTATGGTTCAATTATCACAAAGTACAGGGGATCCCTGTTGCATTAACACTTCATGAAGATATTACAGTGGGGGCTTCCTTGCTCTTTTCCATGTAAGTTAGGATTTGCCAGTAAAACCTTCACTGCAGCTCTGTCACTACAAAATCCATTAGCCTTGCCAGTTGTAAGACATGTTAAAGACATTTTCCTCAATGACTGCATCTGGTCTTAGTATTCATACCAATTCTTTGCCCTGTTCTGAAGAAAGTTTTAAATTGCCTATTCTGATGCACAAAAGATAAGAGGAGTTATGGAAAAGAGCTATTCTGGGATGAGAATAGGCAAAGAAAAGGCCAGGAAGCAGTGGCAAAAAGGGTTGGCAGTGGCACAAGTGCTGTATCAGTGGCTGGTTGCCATTATGCTGTTGGGCTGATGTAAGGACAGGGGTGTCCAGGTCATCCCAACATGAGTGTAGTGAGCAGTCCCTTCCTGCAGCAGGATGTGGGAAAAGTCATGCTGGCAGAGCACTTCTCCCTCTTGCACGGGCTGTGGAGGAGGCTGCAGGAGACTCCCATCACCCTCCACCATGCCAGTAAAATCTTCTAGATGAGGCTGTGGTAACCTGTGTTTCAGACTAGGGTAGAGTGTACTGGGTTCATTCCACCAAAGGGCCAAGGTAGTATTTTGGATTACAGCCTTAGTGTAGTGTGCACTAGATCAAAAATGTCAGGCAGAAGGGACCAAAATGTCTGGCCTATTCTTCTTATCCAAGAGTTTTCTCTTTAGGGAACTGAGCTGTAGAGATCACTGAGACCCTGCTTGAGCGCATTTTCCTATTGACCAAATTAGGTGTGCAATTCCATGATAGATTTTGCAGTTTCAACACCAGATTTTCTGACATTTCTGGTTTGTTTGGTTTTTTTCCCAGAAGAGCAAGGGTTTTTTTCATTTCTTAATTCATATATTCTGTCAGTCAATGTCTTCAGCAAGTTGGACCGTGCAAGTGCTTTGCAAAGGAATAGATGTACCACAGTCATCATCCTTGGTGGTATCTGGACCAGCTGCCTTAAGTGTGGCTCAGGTCTGGCTTCCAGTTCTCCAGCCACATCTGGCTGCCGTGGAGATACGGCTCATGCTCTTGAAGGAAATTGTTGTTCATCTGTTGCTGGTGTGTGCTTTCATTTCTATGAGAGTCTAATTAGGTTCAGTGATTAGGAGTGCTAATAGGCATAACAATCCCACAGAAATTTACCTTTCAGAAAAAGAAGGGCAGCAAAAATACCCAGCAAAAGAAGAAAAAGAAAGAGAGGAAAACTAAAAAACCCCAAACCAGCAAAACCCTAACAATTTTATGCAGGATAAAATAGACAAATAAATAACCACTATGCAAATGCCTCTACCTATCTATCAGAGATTGTTGTAAAGGCAAATTAGCTAATTGCTGCAAAGTGCTTTGAAAATGAAAAGGGATATATAAGAGGTGATTATTATTATTCACAACAATCTGGTAGGTGAAGACATCTGTCTATTTTGCTTTTTATATCCCCAGAGCTTTCCCAAAGCAACATTAGACGAAAGGAAAAAAAACCTAAAATAGGAGAAGAACAATCCCAAAATGGAAAGAAAAGGCCTGTGACATTTGTGAATAATAAAAATAATAAGCTACAGATCAGTTTAAAAAATACCATCAGGAGTTTAGGGTAAGAAAGCTACACTGAGGTGCATTTGAACTGATCTTAATGGATATGGAGATCATTAGCAGTGTGCTGATACTGCTGAACTGACACGGAAAATATTAATTTAAATAGGAATATCTTACATTAAGTCTGTAACTGCATTAAGATGCAAATGAGTCAAGCTTCCATGCCCTATGCTTTGGCCCTTTTGGTACTAGGCAGAATGTCTGTTTTGTGTCAAAACTTAGACAAATTATAAAGAGTAAAGTTTTTATCCCATCACAGGATCTGATGCAATTCTACAATCTAAAATGTTCAAGGATGATGTAATGAGAGCTGTAATTTAGCCTAGGACTAAATCACACATTTATCTCCAGAAGCTGTAGAATAGCATCCAAGCCTCTGAATACTTATATTATGTGTTAACTTCTCTTGCACTGGCAAACCCCAGGAAGCTACTCTTGTGCTTATGCTAAGTGCATGCAAAAGTGCTAGCAAGATCACTACACTAATTTTCAGCATCAGAAAGTAAAATAATGCCTATACTGAGGCAAGGCTCCTGATAAGACTGTGAACTACAGGATTTCATAGCCGTGGATTTCATAGCTGTAGAAGAATTAACTCATTTTTCCTTTTTTTTTTCTTCTGAATTATCACTAGCTCTAGCTATGAATCACTTCAGAGCTCATTCCTTAAAGGTATCCAAAATTCCCTCAGGTGTTTTGACATAATTCTATTACATCTTATTTCTGTTTAATATTAAATTCTTTCCTGCATGTTTAAATAAACCTGGAAACCTTTTTAGGGAGCACAGCTTGATGGGGAACTAAGAACATGCGCGCCGAATGTCACCATCTTACATATGTTTTATTATTAATGGTAATTCATGCAGAACCAGCCACTTCACAAGGAGACACTAAACACTTACATAAAGCTAGCTGCTTCTCTCTGACCTTAATTTGTTTCTGTACTTGAACACTGGATTCCCTTTCAAAAAATAATTATTCCCATAAAGATTAAAAACCAATAACCCAGTCTATTTCTGTGAGAAAAACAAATGCAGAGGCTTGAATGGTAATGCTCGAAATACTTTCTTGGTGGTTATTCCAGGAAACTACAGTGTGAGAGGTCTTCTCCTGGGTTAGGGGTTGTGTGTGCTGAGAGAAGGGATATGGAGGATGGAGCCTGTGTGTTCCCATGTGTTTTGTGGCATTTTCTGTCTTGTCTGTAATATATTTTCTTAGTGCTTCTGCTATTAGTTGACAGGATATCAGGGATGGCCTTCCAGTATGAAAAGGAGGCAGCTTCTGCTGTTTGGTATCTTCTACCCAGAGTGGAGAGACTGTGGGGTGTTCTCTCACTTCTGATGCAGTGGCCCATCTGTCCAGGCATATCTTGGGCTTCGTCTTCTGCCTGCAAGAACTATAGACCTACAGGCACTTCTGGTAGCTCACAGTCTCTCTAAATTTGCCCAGAGAAGCAGGAATAGTAGAATAAATAGGGACAGGTTAGCTGAGACAAGATTTCCACCTCACCTCTTTCAAAGCTAGTGTTTGCTTGGGTGATTCACACACCCTTGTGAGCGAATGGTGAAAATGCTCATTGGAGTGGTACGTGGTGATTCCCACCACTGGTCACAAAGGACACATCATTTCAGACAGACTGGGCTACACACACAGGAATGGAAGGTTTGGCAGTAAATCCAGATATGCCTTAACTAAAATATTTACATGTTTAACATTGCCATAAAAATCTTGATATTATCAGATCTTAAAGTATTTCTCCCCCCTCCCACCTCTACCATAGTTCTTTCCCCAATTAACCAGTTAGCTATCTGAGTCCAGGGATCATAGGGAACTTGGTCAAGTCAGTGGCAAAGGAAGGGTGTCCAAATCATAAGCCTGCATGGAGACTGTGTTTGCACCATTTTTTCCTCTGCTTTTGGAAAAGGTGGATGTGTTCGCTGTGGAGAACAACTGCAAGAGGAAGAATGTTAAGTGACAAAGGTGCCAAAAAATAACGGGAAAGAAAAAGCAAGAATTCTTGGATTATAATAACCTTTTCATTAATATATGTGTATATATATTATATAAATATAAAAATCACAACTGTGCATGATGTCTTTTGCGGTCGTTTGGTATTGCATATCTGTTGGCATAAAAAAGAAAGCTGTGATATAAATCTGATGCCGCTTGTCAAGACACTGGAATATTATTCTAATAAGGCATCTACCATATCCTTTGCAGAATCCAAAGACATCACTCAAAGCCAAAGACTGAGAGGGATACTTTCAACTTTAAATTGCTAGGCACTGTTTTGGAGAAAATGTATTACTGTTTTTTTGTTCTTTTTCAGGAATGCAAAGCTGGAATTTGAACAGGAAAGAATATGACATTTTGTCAGTATTGGAAGAAGTGCTCATAGTTACATCTTGCATTTTCCATCCTGTCTCCGACTGTGGCATAGTCACAGGTATCTGCTCTGAGCATACCGGGAGTATTTCTTGTCTAGCTAGCAATTAATGAGCAGTACAAGTTAATAGCATTGCACTGACATTTCTCTCTCCAAAACTTTGCCCTACCAAGTCTAACTAGAGACTTTGAGTGATAAGTAGCTTTTTTACTGTGTGGGAGAACAAAAAAAAAGGAAATTGTAGTGCTGAGCCAACACAGATACACTAAGGACAGTGAGAACTCCCACTGAGGCATGCAGCATGAACAGCACAACCAAAAAGTCTTGTGTGACAAGCAAGTCTTCATCTAAAATTCTTTGGAGACTCAATAAGCAGGATTAATTTCCCTGTTGATCACAGAATTGGCTTTCAGTTGAGCTGGGTTACTGAGCCCCATAGCCCAGGTCCTAATTTGCTACCTGGTCTCTCTGGCTGCGAAGCTGAAGCAGCACACTGCTTCATGCCTCTATTTTCTCACCTGCAGAACTTTCATGCTACCTATCCACCTCACAATGACATTACAAGGCTAATTGAATCACAGCTATATGGGCCTTCTGAGACAGCTGGAGAAAAGGTGCTATAGCAGTCACCATGCCTTTTGTTATCATTAGAAGTGGCATTTGAGTGCCAGCTGAGGTCTGCAGGAGCTGGATCCAGGCATCAGCTGTGGCTATCTGTCATAATGACCCAGATGATGAGAGTGGCTGAATGGGGAACAATTTTGGTGACCTGCAAAAGAGCTGCATTAAAAATGTAAACTCTTGTGCAGCCAGAATTTAATTCAGTGCCTGCAGAAACCAAAATCTTCTCACATCTTCTCATAAAGAGGAAATTAATGCTTTTTCTTCAGAAGTGCTTTCACTTTTGAACAAACAAACCAAGAGAACAAATGAGACTGATAAAGTTTCTTGGAGGATAATGTTAGGAGGATGGAAGGCACAGAGGTGACATGGAGGCTTCCCAACACCCAGGAAGGATGTTTTGGCTTTTCTTCTTCTTTGGTCTCTTTACCCTTCTCCCACTCCTCTTCCTATTGTTGACACCAGCACAGCAACAGCCCCATGTCTCTGGCACAATATCTTTAAGGTCATCTTGTGAAAATGGGTGGCCATGTTGCCTACCCACTGCAGCCCAGCTATCCCATCTGCTGTCTCCCATACCACATCTTCCATGACAGAGCAGACATAGAGAGGCTGGAGTTTGCTTCAGAAAGCGAAACAGCAAGTGGACCCATGCCTGTAGCAGAGACAGCTTGGAGACACCTTCCCACTTCCCTCGCCCAGTTTCTTCCATGGGATCTAACAGAGAGAGCTGTGTGAATAAATATTGATACTAAACATAGTCAGGAATGAGAATTCATGATCTAAAATTACACAAATATTTGGGAATTTAGACACTATAACTCAAGTGGCACTTAATCTCCAAGAGCAACCAAAAATATATAACTCCTCGGTTTACTAGCAGTGTCAGCTCCCCAAGTGTGGAGCTGAATAATTTAGAGTGAAAGAGAAAAAGAGAATGGCTGAGCATGGATTTTGCTGGAGAGGAGAGGAGCTCCCCTTCAGATTCACTGGTGACTTTTCCTGGCTGGATGGGGAAGGGAGGCTCCAGGTCACCTTCAGGACAACCCTCATAAATGCAGAGAAAAAAACCAGCCACACGTGCAAAACCCATGACCCTCCAGCCTCCTGCCTGCAGGCTCCAGGAGAGAAATGGGGGGCACAGAGGGAGAGGAATGGGGGGCATGCAGGAGTGCACGGTGCTGTAGCCTTCCCGTGGCCGGGGAGGCTGCCCAACACCTGCCACCAGCCAGGCTCAAATCTGAGAACTACAGCTGTAGCATAAAGGCGGATTATCACCCATCCAAACCAAATTCAATTATCATATCTATGCTGCTTCTCTATTTCTGTAACTGGAAGGCTATTATTAGGCTCCCTCCCTCTCTCCCTCCCTCTCGCTCCCTGTTTTTAATACATCTCCAAGTAATGCTGCTGTAAAACATTCAGAAAAGTAAACATTAGCTTTAGGCCATTTAATTATCAGTTTTCCAGAACACTTCGTTCTGCCCTGCGTTACTCCATACTCCTTTAATACCAAAAAAGAGAGATGGACTGAGATGAGTTTAATGAATCCACACTATAGCAATTCCTCTGTCTGTCTCCAGTGATGGCTCTGGCTAACTCTTGCAGTGGCAAAAAAAATGCCAGTTTGTGCTTGGATGGAAAAAAAATGAGGAAATAGGTTTTCCCTGTGAATAAATAAATAAATAAATAAATAAATAAATAAATAAATAAATAAATAAATAAATAAATAAATAAATAAATACATACATACTGTATTTCTTCCTGTCTTAATTGCTAAAAAATTTCTTAGCAGGCTTCCTGTCTGTACCCTCGTTAACGACTACTTCTTTTCCCATGCTAGAAATGGGAGGTGGTTGGGTGGTAAGGGAGTGAGGGTGATGCAGTCCCTGAGAGGAGGGAACCAGTGCTCAGCACAGGGAGTCAACATCCCAGAAACACATTCACTGCCAGTGTCCTTTCTGATGCTGCTCATTTACACCACAAAGTGCATTGTCTTTCCCTTGGGGTCGCAGGACAGGGATGGATAACCCTTCACAACGAGTTTGCCTCCTGCAGAGCTCTGTGCCCTTTGTGCCCAGAGCCAACACTTTACTCTCCTGAGAAGCTTATATATTTTTATATATTTTTTGTGGGTTGATGGTGTACTTCTTCCTTCCCGTTAAACACACATTTTGAGCATGAATTGCCCTTCACAGGCATGGTGAAATAAAGCCTGTACACCTAAGCTGTAGGAACACAGAAGTATTAGTAAGAGCCGAGTTAATCCTTTGGGACACACAATATGTCTTTGATGCCTTTTAACATGCCTGTGTGTGAATACACCACAAAAAGGGCAAAATCTTTGCTCAGTTCTTGTGGGGTTACCATAATATGTATAATAAATCATACTCTTATACCCTAGCTTTTTGGTTGTAACAGGTGTTTTTGGCATCATGACTTTCATTTCAAAAGCTGTCATATGACTTAAACTCTTTTATCTCTATCTTTCACACAAATCAGAGAGTTTCATAGATAATAAAGCAGTTGGGCAAAAATATAAAGATTGAAGAGGTAGGGTCTCACTTATATACTCTTGGGAATCATCTAGGAGCAAAGAGAGGGGCTCTGACTTCTGTGCTACAAATTCCACCCCCCATTAGCATCACCTGTTCAAGACATGACTCAAGGCCACACATAAGTCAGGTGTGCTGAGGTCTGGGGTGTCACTCAACTTAAATAAGCATCCTTCCTTGTGCTTAATTAAGAGAATTTGGCTCACTGATGTAGCTCAGATGAATGCCTCAGGCCACGATCCTGAGCACATAGATTTCTGCCTCTTGCAGTGACTGGTACCAAATACTCCACACCAAGGCAGGTGTGAGCCTTCTGCCTCACAGACACGGGAACCTGCTCACTGCAATGGACAGATCTAAGCTGTGTGAGGAAAGAAATTGAGATGAAAACTTAGTTATTCCCTGCTTCATTCTGCTGACCTGCAAATATTGTACAAATATTGTAGCCAGCCTTTTTTAAAATGGATTTTTAAAGCTTTTGGATAAGATTCTTATTTACATCATTCTGATTGTGTAAAGGGACAGAACCGAGCCAAGTTTTTTAATTAACAACTCATGTAGCAGAGAATTCAGCATGATATGCAGAAGTACTTCCTCTCTCTTATGTTTTGCCCATGTGCAACCATAACACCCCATAACATTAATGATAGTTGCATGACCACGCACCAGAGCAAAATCTCCTGGGATGTTAATTTGGTTTGTAGGATTGGTGCCTGACACCCTGCTCATGTCTGTAAGCTCGGATAAGGCCTGGGGCTTAGTCACATGCCATTCGTTAAATACTGGAGTTTCTTCATTTCCTTTGTTTTACTACCACTGATTAAAAATTTAGCAGTGATGCTGTGCAAAGGTGAGCCTACAGGCACCACATTAGAGAGCTACCTTCGGAAACAAAGGCACAAAGAGAAGCTGGGGAGGAGATAGGGATGTGGACCAGGATCTAAACAGCAGCGAATAACACCCAAGGGAGACACAGAAACCATCTCTTGGTGGGAGGGGGATGAGGGGAAGAGAGAAATGTGACAGACTTTGGAGGAGAAAGGAAATAACTGAGAAATGAGCACTGTGAGCTGACCTGCTCTGAGGGCTGAGGGGTAAGGGCTGGGGTGGGCTTCATCAGGGGCTGGGGAACCTCTGTTGGCCCTGACACCTTTGGGAGGGCACTGGTTGGACACTCTTCCACCAGCATAGGCCACCTTGACCTTGAACAGGGTGGGCTAGTGGGCACTGGGCAAGGAAGAGCCTGTCCCACAGGTATCATGTCTGGGGGTGAATTCATGCTATATCCTTAAATCTCAGAGCTGTTTCAATTCATGTAACAGGAGAAGCCTAACAGCTGGTGTAGTTTTTCACTTCAGCTGTTTAATGTGGCATCTGTGAGTCAGTTTGCACCGGCAAAAATTAGGGTGAGGCCAGAATCAAACCATCCTTGTAAGCAACAGCTTCAGGTCACTCCTGAGCATCCCTGCTGTGGGGAGGGGCTCAGACTTGTTCAAGCTGCTACTTCACTGTCTGGCAAGCACACTGAAGTAAGTTTGTTACCTACTAATGCAAAAAGGAAAAAAAAAAAAAGGGAAAAAACAAAGGAAAAAATGGGGAAGTGAAGTAGCTCAATGCTGTTATTTTGCTCTTGTGTCTGTCGTCATCCAGTCTCCTTACTGAGAACGATGAGAGATCACAAAATTGATAATCCTCACTGGTATTTTCTCAGTAGTATTTCCTGCAGAATGCGAATGTCTCTTTTCTTGTAGGCAGATGGACAGAGCCTGCAGGATCACATTTACTGGAGAGAAACCAGCTTTGAAAAGTTTCGACAGCCGGCATGGTATCTGGTCCATCTCTATTGAAATGAGTTCATTATCATTCATTTTTTGCCAAATGCCAATCAGTTCTTAAATCACTCTTGAAATTAGGATGTTTGGAAAAAAAAAATCTAAAAGTCTCCACAGATACATTTTCAACATTTGCAGGAATATTTTAGAACTATTTCTCCAACAGTTGATGCTATATAATTAATATATAAAACAAAACAGACACAACAGACCTTCCAAAACATGGTGAGCTTTTTCATTATGTGGGTGCAGAAAGAAAGCAGCAAAAGTTCACCAATTCCTTCTCCCACTCATTTGCTAATATATCACATTTCAGATAAGATAGAAATTTATTATTTCGAGGGACTGATCCTTAGTAGCCATCCATTCTTTTTTCCCAAAGGGCTATGCAGATTTTCTGCAGAGATTCTGATTTTGCACTCAGAAATTTATCATCCTCCCAGTGCTGGTCCTCTTAAACAAGTGTTTGTTAACATATCATGAAGAGACTCACATTCAGACTGTCATACTGTTCTACCAGATTAAGGTATTTGCATATTTTCCTGCAAAATAAACCCATTGTCACAGCGGATTGATAGGAAATAAAGAAGGCAGAAAGATGCAGATTTTAGCATGCAAGCCCATGTCTTTCACCTATTGTATAATTGGTTTGGGTTAGCTGATTAGTGAGTATGATGGTTTGGGAACACAAAGTTTTGCCACTCTTTTATGTTTTAATGGTAGTAGATGCACAAATAAAATAAAGGAATGTCACCTCTTGCAGTCCATGACTAGAGCGCAACAGAATCACAGACCACCAGCTTTCTTAAGTATCCTGAAACCTTGAAAATAAAGAGGACAGATACACGATGCTGTTCTGGAATGGTACAACCTGACAATTTTCCAGGGAGAAAGGAAGGAGAAGTGAACAAATTAGAAAGAAGAAGGGGGAAAAAAAAAGAAGAAGAAAAAAAGCAACACCCCAGTGGATATATGGTCTCCAAGTGTATTATTCCATGCAGATACTAATGAAGGGCAGATGTTAAGTGTCCATGTGCTCTGTGTCCCCTCCTAGCTCATCTGTGAGTGCCCAGGTTCTGTCTCCTGTCTGACAACCATGTGGCACTTCTGACAGACATGTGGGAGATCAGGTCTAAATTCATCTTCTGAATTTGTCCATGTGGGATCGATAACATCACTCAATTTTTGGGTGTATCTATGTGCAAATATGCAGAGGCATCAACCCTTCACTGATGGGAGCCAAATTTCCCCGATTTGCCCAGACCGGCCCTTGGAGTCCAACAGGACACAAGCCACAACACATCTCCAGGTTAAATAACATGAACCACATATTAATGTAGGGAAAAGCTATGAAAATGCTTAAAAGGATATTGATTCTATAAGGGACACAAAGGTCTGACTGAAGATGCTGTGATACACAGCTGAAATTACTATCCAGGCTACTTCAGATGCTAGGAGCATTGCCAATAGCCCAAAGTTTTTGTCCCTAAATAAATAAGGTTAAAATGGACTTCTTCCCCAGTGAGCAGCCTCATGCATTTTGGTTTTTATTGGCTTCCTTCTCTGTGTTGTCTTTCTTGTTCACTGTAATCTTTTTCTTCTTCTTCTTTTTCCTCTTCTTCTTCATGTCTTTTTTTCATCTTTTGGTCTCAAACAAAAGGACGTAAACCATTAAAAAGGAGAGAAAAGTATAAAAATCATGAGGATTTTTTTCACAGCCACCAGTAAAGTTTGGAAGGAAAAAAAAGCCCAGACATTCCCTTTTTAAATGCTTGAGAGTAAAAAAAACCCCAAACCCATCCCTTTTCATTCAGCTCTAACATTTGCACTGGTTAACAAAACCATTTGCAATTCTGTTTAAGAGGCATAATGCAGGTTAACATTCCATCTCTGTGGTATTGTTTTTTCCAAAGTCACGATGAGAGTTTTAGTCTCTCTCCCATAAATATTTTGCAACAAGAGAAAATGGTTTCCCCCCCTCCCAACTTTGTTTTTTGTTCCCCTCAGGTGTCACATAGTCCTCCTTTGTTTGAATCCAGCACTACCTGCACCCACCTCATCTCTAGTGTCATCTCACTTCCTCGTCTGTGCTAATAAGGAACATTTAGGAGCGGCTCCGGCTCCGGCACTGCATTAATGAAGCACTAACATTTATTAGGAGAGAGACTCAGCGATGTTGACAAGTGACTTTGCTGATCAGAAGAGCGCAGTTGGGCTGGAAGGAACCTGTGTTCTTGAAATGTGGGAGGTGAATTATCTCAGTATTCAAAAAAATAAACAGAGACAAGTTTGATGAGTTTAAATTCACAGAAGAGCTTTTTAATATTTCCTGAGGTTCTAATCAAAGAAGCATCTTAACTGGTCCCAAAGGGAAATGAAAGATGAAAGGAGCTGACACTGATGCCCACTCTACCTTGCCTGGCTGCTACCGGGATTTTTTTTTTAATTCTTTTTTTGCTTGTTACTAAAAATATCTCAGCAGGTAAGAATTAACAGTAGACTATTAATGCAAAGTCACAAATAAAAATCCATCGCAAAATGTAGCATACCTTTAAAATTTTAACATCTAGCAAATTTAAATCGAGGAAATTGACATAGATCGGATGAAAGAAGATACAGCACCTCTAGCTTATGCCAACTAAAAATAAGAATTATTAATGAAGCTAGGCTTTCTTCTGCTGTGCACATTAATTATTTATGATAATAATACTCCGCACTGCCATATTAAAGAATTTTCTTCACCCAGCTTCCCAGAAAACTCCATCTTCTGAAACCCTCAACATGTTAAAAAACACAAAGGAACGAATTCCTTTCAGTGTATTTATTATACTGGAAGATGAATATAGTCTTGGGTTATTAAACTGGAATGAAAAACACATCTTATTAGAACTTACATGGTGATTTTTATTCTCACTAGTTTCATATAAACTTAATGATGCAGACTGCATTTTTATGCTCATCTATTTTAAAATGGTGCCTGGAGCAAAAGAAGCTTCCATTAATGCCAGTTTGGTATTTCAAATACAATTTGATGTAATTTACTTCAAATATATGTGAACAGAGAAGGATAATGTTGAGAGTATTTGCCGGATTCAGATCTGGGTTAGCTCATGGCAGTGATTTGTTAAAACACAAGTTTTATGAAACAGAAGAAAAAAAGAAAAGGAAAATGAAACTGTTTTTCAAAATATAGGGTAAAATTAATATCTTTATAAGAATGATGGGGGAAAATTTATTTTGAATTGCCAGAGTTTAAATAATTAGTTCTGAAAATAACATTACTATTATTATTGTTATTATTTAGAAATCAACAACAAATGAAACTCATTTAATAAGAGTATTGGACCACATTTTTTTACAGCTGTTTTATTTGTTGTGATCAATCTAAAATAGACTATGACTGATTTTTTACATATATCCATTCATTTATTTCCAATCCAAGTTTCATGCAGCCGTATCTTTTGTTTTTCTTTTAGCAGAGACACTTGTACTTGAAAGCACACAGAAGCATCTATGGAATGTGGGCTATGACAGGGGCAGGGGTCTGATGCAAGGAGAGGAGTTTTTACAGGCAAGGGATGCATAGATGAAAAAATACAGTTCATGGTAAAAAACGTGTGCTTGAAAATGGTAAGGGTCTGTATGTGTGAATGTAATATCATACTATAAATTCACACTGTGTTATCTGCATCCACACAGAGTGTCACACTTCCAGTGTATCTTGCTGTGTCAAGGGACAGCATTCTGAAGCAGAAAACACTGAAGCAGGTGCAAGGTGCTGGTTCTGCTTTCCTCCTGCAGCTGGGATCCCCTGGCAGGGGTTTGCATCCCCTGCTACGTTGGAACACCCACCATTTCCACAAGCAAGGAGAAAACACAATTATTGCCTCCCTGCTTTTATTGCATTTCTGCCTGTGTTTTTTCTTTCTTGCTTTTTCTCTTCCAGGGGTTTGCAGGGAGGGAGGGCGAACCTGAGATCGAGTGAGTGGCTTAAGGGTAAGATTATAAAAGCACTGGTGAGATGTAGGCACATGACCCCTGTGAGGAGACTTTATGCCTAGTTCCTCTAGGGCATTTGTTAAGGCTTACTCCTCCTTATGAATTTCCTGAACCTCTTTCACACTCTGTCCTTCTGAAGATAAATGCTGCCCCTGCCAGAGCCCATGGCATTGTAGCCTGTCAGCAGGTGGTCACAGCTCTACCCTCTTCTCATGGCTGTGCTGTAGAAAACCCTGGAAAATTTAGGCAGCATCAGTTGTCCTGAGTGGGGTTTCTGGGAATGCTGGTGAACAGCAGCAATGATGAACAGGCATCCTCTGAAGGGCAGTGCCCCTGAATGAGGGGGTCCACCATGCAGGGTGGCTGGGGAAGACAACCCATCACCTCCCTTCTGCCTGGGAGGATGAAGAGAGCCTGCCCCAGAACAAGGGCCCTCATCCCAGGTGGATTAGAGCCCTTTCTGGTTTATTTCCGTGAAGTAAATAATTGAGGACTTTTGTAAAGGAATGGAATGGAAAAATATTCCTATTTGGTTTTTAGGCAAGGATTGGACAAGGAGCTGTTTCTGGAGGAAATGTGTCACAACACCATTTCTTAAAGCAACAACAGCTTTATGAATGTGTTCATAAGTTTCAGCATTCACATAGAAATTGTTATAAGCAAAATGAATGCCTAAGAAAATTAATGAGCATATTTATTGTTTAATAATAAACTCTGTTTCCTCTGCCTGGGACAATGAAAAGAACACTGCACATGACCTCATGAGGTATACCATTACAAAGATTTTAAAAACCATCAGCATTTCAAAGCTACATGCTGGAATTTTCTTTTTTTTCTTAAATCCAGGCGCTAATACTTTCAAACCAGCCAACCCCATCACCTGAAATGCAAATCTTCATTTGTGCAGTTCTTTGTTTAGACAATGGCAGAGGCCTGGCCTGTGCTAGAGAGATGTTTAGTGTGCACTGGAGAGAGGCGTTCAGATAAATCAGGCTATTAAAAAAATAAAAAGAAAAAGACCACCTCCTTGTTTAGCTTGAGATTCCATTTTTGTGGAAACTGTACCCATTTTAACCCAGGGGTGCCCCTCGTGAGTAAGTGACAGCACATACAGGCAAGGAGCAGGGGACGAGTTGTGTGCTGGGTCCTGTCCCCTGTTCACTTGTGTTCCTGACAGCAAAGGCAGTTCCTGGATCAACAAATAACCACTGAAGTGTGACAGATTTTTCTGAATTCAGTGATTACAGAGTCTTCAAAGTCAAAAGGAGATCACAGCTTGGGTGAAAATGCTGGTGGAGGTCAGTGGTATTAAAAGCGATTATGTGTTAGTACCACACAGCTCTTGCTCAAAAACCAGGTAGTCAGCTTGAGGGATATTTTGACCTTTTCCACGTTCCATCTCTCTGTTTCTGATAAAACAAACAGGATAACCTCTGCACCACATGCTTCTCAAACTGGTATTAGACTGACGCAGGTATTGAAAGCATGAGACCTTTACTTTCATCTTTTCTGAAATGGTCAGGTTTGAAATTGCTACTGGAGAAAACCTTCCCTGGAGTGAACCTGAACTCATCATCACTACTATATCTGATATTTATAAAACACTTATTCAAGTAGGGTAGACTAATAGGTACTTTGAGCTACCTATCAGTGAGTTTCACTTCAGACATTTGGGTCCCGAAACAAGTACAGCACCTGCAAGATGGGTTTTGTTGATTTGGTTTGGTTTTGTTTGATTTTTTGTTTATTTTTCACAAACAGGAAAGAAAAGAAAATCAAATAAAACACTGCATTCATGAAAACAGTCCAGCACTGTTTCACCATAAATCAGCTATTGCTGATTAGATCTTAAATGCAGTGGATCAATGTCTCAGCTGACACAAATGAACTTCACTGTGCTGTCTCACAAGCTAAGGTTCTGGTGTAATGTCTTTGCCAACATCATAAACACTGGCTGGATGTTTCCAGTACACTCAGCAGCTAGCACCTGCTGGGCCACAGAGCAAAACAAACCCACTGGCACTCAATCCATTTCCGGAAAAATCAAGGCAGTAGGAAAGGAAACAAAAAAGCCATATAGTCTGTACATAAATAAGTAATATTAAGCCTTACTTTGTCTGTAATTAAAGAAAGGAATGTTCTTCAAAGCATCCACACACAAATGAATTTATTATTCAGTACACATTTCTAGCTTGCTCTGATCCTATGCATTGTCCCATCCTTCCAACAAACAGCTCCATTGCCCACCAGGCTGGTTGCAGCAGGTGCACAAGCAGTTGCTCAGTCCCACATCGATGTTTCTGTCCCCTGGAAGGTGCCAACCACATCCCAGGTGGCATGGAGATAAAAGGCATAAGACACTTTATGCATCAGGGTTTTCTGGGGTTGAAATATGCAGGACACTCATATCCATATGTGAAGATTAATGCTGCACTATGGACCTATCTTCACTTTTTCCACCTCTTCTTCACTAGCTGTGATCTTGGCAAATGAACTGCAGAGCAGAGGGAAATTGCCCTTGGGCCTTAACAAATGCAACATATAGAAAGAGTTGAAACTTGTGGCTCTTTCTTCTGCCTGTACAGTTAAACCCCCTACAATGAAGGGACAGGGGTGACATTTGGGTATTGGAATACGGGTAGAAGTCTTTTCTTCCTTCCTAGAAGATAAAAAACGTGAGAAGTAGGTAAAGTTAGAAGTAGCAACATATCACTGCCAATTTATGGCACTTGAAGGAAAAATCTAGTCTGTGATTTACTCATTTAAGTGCAATTTCTGTTCAGCTACAATGTCATGACCTTCTTGATGATAGTTATATATGGCATGTGGCATGGACAGAATGAACCTCTTGCATATGTAGAAACGGGTTAAAAAATGAATGTGCAGTCCACCCTACTTTACTACTGCTGTGATTTAGTAAAAGACTAGTTGCTGTCAGATCCAGTAATTTGAGTCTCATCTTACATCGAAGTATATATGCTGATGAAAAGCTGCTTTAGCAGCAGAGAGACTGCTAATTGTTTGATTATACAGGTCTTCACATTAATGAAGCACTATTCCATGGATTTGGAGCATGGCGTGCAACCAAATTACCACCCCAGCACTCAAGCTGTGAAATCTGATTATTCATTAGCCAGTCTGTGAGTGGTACAAACATCTTTTCTTTTTTCAAACCGTCAAAGGAGAGCGACTGCTTTTTTTTTTTTCCCCACTCTTGCCTTTAAGAATATAAGGGTTTAGACTTTTATCAATGATAGTAGCTTACTTAAGAATTTAAGGGCAAACATGTTGTGTAAAGGGGGCCTCATTTTTCTCCAAACTGTGCTTTTCTTGTATAATTTATCCCTTATGTTTACTTAGTCCTGGCCTCCCCAGAGCCTGTCACTAACTGACAATTGTGGTGCATTTAATGAATTGAGAGTAGACTCTACCCTCCTTAATTGACAACAGTTACTAAACAATAAGGAATCAAAGTGGGGAAAGCTCACAGTGCATCTGCCTCTACCAGGCAGACCTGACTGAAGATGGATGGTTGTGAAAGTAATTTTCAAACTTCTTTTGCCATCATTTTTTTTTGTATAGACTTGGATGTTTTTAAGGGGAAATTTCTCTCACACATGAACAGTGAAATAGAGAAGAAAAAATTGGATTTTTTTAGCAAAAATGTCCTTCCTTCCTTCCTTCCTTCCTTCCTTCCTTCCTTCCTTCCTTCCTTCCTCCCATAATTCCTTTAATTTCCTCCTTTCCATTTTTCTGCCCACAGCAAACCTAACCTAGCAGAGATTCCAGCTACAGCCAGTCTGTTTTGTACAGTGTATGTAGCTGGGTTCAGTTACAAAATGAGCGGTGTGGAAATCCTTCCTCACATGGTGGAGAAGTACTGACATCTCTAGCAAATGGGATTATCTGTAATGAGATTACATACAAAGAGATTAAGATGTGAACTGACACTCCTAGGAGATACAAAGGAGGCTCCTGAGACAACAGAGAAATGAGGTGTCAGAAGCAGAAGGTGGAATTGCTTCCTTGAGAAGGTTTTTCATGATAATGATAATGATCTTACCCGTATAATAGCGCCTTTCATCCAGAAAGATCCCCAAAGAGCTGTACAAATGCCGTACACTAGTTCTTTTCAGACCATCATGGAAATGCTTCCACCTCTGGTCGGAGTACAGCAGCTGTTTAACCACACACAAGCTCACCTCACATGGCAGCGCTGGGCAGGAGCTATTAAGATAAAGGCTGATCTCAGGGAAAATTCCGGACACCAAAATATAACTATAAAAATCGCAAGTCTGAGTCATTCCACAAAATTATATTTTGGATTTGGGGTTTCATTGCTTTGGTGTTTTTACCCCCTTTTCACTATTCACACTGACATGTTTAAATAAGAGTATTTAACTAGTTTTTAAAATGGTCATTAAAAATGCACCCGTTTTCTACCTCAAAAATTGTGCCAGAAAAATAAAAGAACAAAGCAAATATGAAAGAACAAAGATGTTGACATTTTGGTTGAAGTTTTGACCCTATTTTAGGTTGCATCTGACTGCATCAACTGGCCATTGCCAAGCAGATCATAACAGATGAGACCCATGTATGCCTGCTGGTGACACAGTCTTAAAAACAAAGCATCTCAAATTTGACTGACAAGGCTGTGATGAAAGCCACCCAAACCAGTACAAACTGAGAGACCTCTTCCAAAAGTAACCTTTGAGTCTGAGGTGCTTCAATTTTCATCTCACAAAACACTATGGTACCTACTGAGCCTTTTAGCTTTTCTCTGTAAAGCTGCTTCGCAACAACTTCACATGAAAAGCCTCAGAACACAGGCAGTAGATGTTGTCCAGAAGAAAAAAGTGATTAAAAAAAAAACCCCTTCTGTGCCTGCTCATAGCTCATCAGAAGAAATATCTGTGCTTCAGGCATGGCTTGAAGACATGAGAGCAGCATAGGCATTCCTCAGATACAGCTCCTCTCACTCTCTGAGTGCTAAATTACCATCCTTGTTCTTAGAAGATTTTATTAGTCTTCTTGTCAGTCTTATAAATGGAGTTTAACAGGAAAACAAAATATATTTAGACAATATGGTATATATGGCTTTGCAGCTAAACAAGTCTCACTGCCAGATTCTTTTAACTCTCCAGCAAAAAGGATAATGAGACGTTTTGCTTGCTCCTCCGCTCCCATGTTTGCTCTGCCAAGCAATCACCAGCATCAATGCCCAAAGAAAAACCTGCTTTCAGAGAGGGGGCCTAGTACTAACCCTGGATATTATTCTCCTCCTTCCAGCCTTCAAGCCAAGAAGCCTTAAGTCAAGATTACTCCTTCGCTGGTTGCCAGGTGCCAGGGGAACTGTTAACTGCTCACTACAGACCATGGTGCAGCATCCTCCAGTGCCTGTCTCTTCCCTGTGAGGGACCCCTGGGTCCCGGCCTTACCAACACCTGACAGCCCTGCCATTACTCCACAGCTCTGAAAATACCCCTCTGTGGTGCAGTGTCCCTGTCTGCAGCATGGATAATGATGCTACTTATCCTGGTAGGGGTGGCTTTTATTTCTCTGTCAGCCACAGTGCACAAAAGAAAAATACGCATCTTTGTAGCATCCCTCAGGCATCACAGATTGTTAAAACCAATACAAATTACAACTATTTCACCCGCTGCTGCTGCCATTGGTAAGCTACCACCAACCTCCTGAGAGCACTGTATGAATGGGAGATCTTCTTTGCTCCTCCACATTTGAACTGCATCCTCTCACCCTGGATGAAAACCCACAATTTATTGATGCTAACAATGCTGTCCTCATAAACGAAATTATTCTATCTTTTTTCACTTTTTTTTCAAACTGAATTTTTTGGGGGCACTAGGATTAGTTTTCCAAAGACTTGCCAGTAGGAACATATAATTTTAGGTTTTGGAGGCTTTTTCCTCTACCTTTGTAAGATTATATTGGCAAAACCCCTACGTTTGATTCACTTGTCCTGAACTAAAGCTGCTTTGACTGGTGTAGCTTGGTTCACATGAATGGCACACCCAGACTCCTGACATCACTTGTTTTCTGCCACAGGCTGTAGCTACCCGAGGAAGGTTTTGCTCACCTAACCATCCTGACAAGGTCCACGCTAGGACTTGTAAAGGGCCAATAAGTCTGGCTCTAAACTCCCCCATGGGACTTCTCCATTTGGGACTTCTCCAGGAGGAATCAGGTGGGGAAACCAGCCTCTTGCCTTATTAGTCTGGTGAGCGTCTGAGGCAGGATACACACCACAGCCTCAGGTGCACCATCTGGTGTCCTGCCCTAGCTCAGCACTGCTCCCACACCGCCCCAATTATTCCTGGCAAAACCCATCATGTCCCAGAGTGGACAGGAATCCATTACTTACTGAAGAGGGTCCTGCTTATCACTCTTGCTCTGCAGCATTCAATAATTTTGATCTCTGTCTGGGCTACCAACAAGCACTTCCAGTCCAAAGCAAGAAATGCAGCAGCTTTCATCACCCGCACAGAAGCTTTCATTTTAAAAATAATGCCTTTCAATGTCAGCTTGGCCAACAGCTGCTTCTAGAAGATTAGAGCTTTTCTCTGCCTTCTCTGGCAACCCAGATGGATTTGTTTGCCTAGTTTACATTGCACTGCATTGTTCAGCTATCTGTAAGCGTGATCAGTGCTGGCTTCCAATATTTCAAAGCCGGTGGCATCATCATCATCTAATACCAATTATGGGGGAAAAAAGCCTCTTCCAAGTAGCAGCTGTTGAGTTTGGGAGGGGTGATGGGGTACTCTTTGTTCTCTCACACTTAATCAGCAAGATGAGAGGTATTGGAGCTCACATGACACAGCACTTTTAGGACAAGAGACTACATCTGGTCTATTCCCAGGATTTTCCTGGGTACCTATCCCAACAGTGTCTGCAGTGGCACTTCTATATCAGGATGATCACGGCTTTCCAGGAATATACAATATAGCAAAACTAACTCTTCCTGACTGGCTTCATGTGCTTTTCAGGTCAGGTTGACACCATACTACACCACATCCTACTCAAAGCAAATGAACTGATGCACAATGGTTTGAGAGGAGAAAAATTACATTGGAGGCTTCAGCAACCTCTTCATGCTTCTGTTTATCTCTCCAAGCTCTCTTACAGTACGATTAGCTTGTGCTTGCATGTCTCCTGCCACACATTCAAGGAGGACAAACAAGCATAGACTGCCAGGTCCCCCCAGAACTTCTGTTTTTCTGCCTCCAGCTCAGCAGCTAAGTCAATATATTAAGAACCACCACCAGCAATCTGTATTTTGGAGCTGCTGAGCGCCCACAAGTCCCAGAGATATCACGTACAGATTCTCCCTGCTCAGCTTCTTTCCCAAAAGTTTTCACAGCTTTTTTTATTATCTTGTTTCTTCCCTAGTCTGCATTAACTTGTGGGCGTTGACATGTGTACTTCACTGCAGAGAACACAGTCCAGTCACTCTGCAGACACAGTCCATGACAGATCAAAATGCCTTTAACAATATGGATTTTCCTTGACTTCAACTTATGTCACAACAAAGCTCTTCATGAGATATTTGGCCGAGACATTGCTCAGTCAAGAAAACATTTCATAACTTGGGGACAATAAACAGCCCTATTACATATGCTGCTACGTCTTTGTATTGTTTACAAGACATTTAACGCAAGAATATCAGCTTCTCTGTGATTCTTCATTTTTCTCATTATTTCCAGACATTAGGAGCAGTTCATTTCAACCTGCAAATCAACTGTTTTCATGCATGTCCATGCAAGGCACAATGTATTTTGAATAAGCAAATGCAAACTGTGAGGAAAATACTCAAGCATTGGAGATACAGGCCCTAAATAAGTGCAGATCACAAAATGAGACTGTAATTTTGGATAGGAATCAGTGTTCAATCTGGGGTAGCATTTGCACCACCAGATGTCATAAAACTTGCTATTCCACATTCCTTATGCTGGAAAGTGCTACATCTGGCTCAGGAACACATCAAAAGCTGTGTCTATACAGCGTTTTGCAGGCAGACTCAAGCTTGATTTGACCACACTCCAAGCCAACCAGGAAACATGTGGCTACACCAGTACAGTGCCAAACCTCAGAGAATCTGCCCAGATGAGAAAAACTCTGTATGAGAACAGTCAGAGTTCAGAGCAAGTGTCTGCCTCCCTGCAAAAATGTGTGGATATAAAAGGCTCAAATTTTCAGGAAACCTCCATGGGGTTTTTTGCTTAACCTTCTCTATCTACATGGCTGGTAGCTACAGTGAAGAAATTTTCTTCTCATAAATCATTAATTTTCTCTAAAATTCTTTTCTACAATGACAATGAGTGCTTTCATGGAAAGCTGTGAGAGCTTGAGCAACAGGCACCTGCTTTATGGGATCTTTCTCAGCAAGACCCACAGATGAGAGCAATTTGGGACACATAACCTCAGTTCAAAGCAGTGAGAAGAATTAGGGCTTTTGAAACTCTTTGTCCAGTAGCTCTCAATTATTTGCATGCTGAAACCTTTCACATGTTTTGGAAGCAGATGCTTTTTTCAGATGTTCAGGTAGTATTCCAGATTGGCTTCTGAAAAATTATCAACAAGCAACACGTAAGTTAGACTGTGGGTGAACCAGAACAAATTTAGTGTGGGTGATCTATTCCTCATCATAGCTAAATTACTATTAGTTTTTAAAAAAATGTATGCTAAAACTCAGTCCCACTAGTTTAATGAAAGACTGAAAAGTTATGATTTATGCAAGCTCAGTTACCATACAATATCATGCAGACTGCATCTATTTATCACCTATTTCATGTGTTTGCAAGCAGTTTGAGTTTTCCTTTTCCTCCCAGATACTGCATTTGGACAGAAGTCAAAAGTTTATTTAAAACATGAGAGAATCACTGTAGAAACAGGGAAGCAAAATGGTGTCATGTCCTCAGTTTTGTCATGCAATGAAGCAGCTTCCAGGCCTGGAGCAGATGGGAAACCTTAGTTTAGGCTATTTCATGGAGTCTGCTCAGGCTGGTGATGGGCTACAACAGCTTGAGATCCACCTGATTTATGATGATCCTCCTCCAACACTCCCTTCGTGGGGGCGATGAACTTTATCCTCCACCTCCATCCATTTTCCAAATGCATGCCAGGCACTTTGTAAGTTGCTGGTGAAAAAACTGTGAGCCCTGACCCAAAACCACATTTTGTATGAATGCAAACCACGGAACACCAACCAGATGGATGATGGCTGAAGGACTGTAGTGAGGACATTCTGGCTTTCCACGACGATGAAGCACAGCCTTTTTGGTCTCTGTGTAGGGAAATCAACAGTCTGATCTCTGCACCTGTGTTTAGGAGGGGTCCTTTGCCTCATGAAACAAGCTTGGTGTGTGGGGTTGTTTATGCAGATTTGAGCATAACTTGTTTCCTTGGGTGAGAGCTGTTTGCCCAGACTTAGACAGTACAAATGCATGTGATTTACAATGAATTCAGTGGGAAGTCAGCATCTGGATCTGCAGTATTTCAAATTATTGCTTAATACTGAGAATGACATGCCTCAGCTTTTGAAGTGTTTTTGTGTGAGATACCCAAAGGAAATTTTCAGACTACTGAGCTATCATTACTGAACTACTGCAGCTACTGTCTGTCCTAACATTTCACTGTAACAAAGTCATATTTAAGTTACCAGCAAGGAGGGTCTTGCAAGACCTCTTTAAATCACAGTGTGGGTGAACACCAAAAACAACTCCAAATTTTGTCACTCCAGTGACAGATTTTGCAAGTAATCCATTTCTCCTCCAGCCCAACCATCCTGAGACACTGGATAATATAGCTTGCACTTCTCTCTGCCTTAAACTTGCTACTAGCCATCATAACACTTGCAGCAACATTTTATTGATCAAACCTCTTAGAAATGTGACATTCCCAAATAAAATTTCAGCATGACAGATGTAGCAGAAAGGAAATAGTCATGCCAAGGCAGAGCAGTTTCATTTCTTACTTATGGAGTCACCATTAACATACTACTGTCACCTCTCACAAATTTAAGGCCCCTAAAAAAGCAATGGCAACGTGTTGCCATAGAGAAGGACTATCCAGAGTTCTATGGGTGACACTAAACAGTCCATGTCTTTATTACACTGGTGGGAGGCTTCTCCTAAGGCAGATGTACAGTAATTGCTACCAGTCCCAGCAAAATCCCAGCAAGCAGTGAAGATTAAAACAGGCACAGGAGACATTTGAAGACACAGATGGTACAGAAGGGGAATTTGGCCATGCTTTACAGTCATCTTCTGGCAATTGTCTCCAAGATGGGAGGAGTAAGCATGCCAGCAGTTCAAGACTGCTGTCTCAGGCCCGGGTGAGGGGCACAAAGGGAGATGCAGTGCTTCCTACCCCTGGGACCAGCAATAAAGTAGTAAGCTTGGATTTACTGAAATAAAAGCATCTTAAAAGTGGTAGAGATTCCATATTCTTTCAGGATTGAGGACTCCCCTGGATGACCAGAAACCCTCTCATGCAGTGAAAGATCTCTTGAGGCAGTAAAGGTCTATGGAGGTCTAGGAAGAGGAAAGGGGCATTTTACTTCTGCGTATGAGAAAAAAAATGGAAAGACCACTTGAAAGACTCCTTTACTTATTTCTGGCAAGTAAGGAGTGAGATCTTCTTGAACAGCTCAAAGCAGAAGACAGCAGTAGTCATACGACAACATATTATAGGTGCATCTGCTTCCCAGAAAGTTATGTTCAGTAGGTATTTACGGATCTAATTTCTCTCTTTACTTCTTTTTCATCAGGATAAATGTTATGAACTTTAAGAGGTATGAAGTTGGGAGAGCGGGGACAGAAGAAATATAGATGAATTTCAAGGTAAAAAAGTACACTCCATCCTCAATTCACTCAGCTTAAGTACTTTATGAATATGTGAACAGCTGTTGATTTTGCATATTGCATCATCTGCACCACGGTAGGGAGGTAGAGAGATATGGATAATAACAAGAAGCTTTGGAACTTAACTGACAATCGGCCAGGACTTTGTAGATATGAATCAGCTATCTTAGTATAAGGGTAGATTTTATACTAAAGTTTTCACTTTTTTTATTTGACTTTTTGTCGCAACGCTGGTTATTATAATTTCTTTTTAAAGAAAAGGGCAAGTCATCTCTCCAATACAAACAAGAACAATGCCTCTTGCTGGAGTTCCATGAACCCACTCCTTTGTCACTTGAAAGACTCCCGAGGAGTCGAGCTGCTTGGTTTCTGTGAGACAGCCCAGGAGTCCCTCTCTGTCCAGCTCACGCAGCTAAGTTAAGCTCCTATTAAACTCAGTTGTTATTTTTCTAACAGATTCTTAATTACTGTTTTTTGAAGCAACAATCATCCCACGCTTCGCATTCGCTTTGTTTCTCCACCTCTTCGTGCGGTGCAAGCATGTGGGCAAAGCGTGGGAGGCTCCAAGAGCCCAAGCAATTGAAAATTGATGCAGCGCTTTAAAATAAAGGAATGATGCTTATTATAAGAGGGCAAAAACAAAGTAGCACACTGAGATAAACAAAGACGCACAGACAATGCAAGGAAAATAATATTAGCAGATGTTGAGCCAGCCGTTAATGATCTGTTTTATATTTAAATCGATTGCTTGAATGCTGGAGCCAGAACACCAAGGAGCAAGAAAGAAGCCTGGCAGCAGCCATGCACTTCACTTTTATTGCTCTGACTCCAGTCATTGATGTTGACTTTTTAAGTTATCAGTATAAATTTTTTTGCATGCAAGTGGCTTGCTAATGGAAAAGCAGTGCTGATGGCACTGGGAGAGGGAAGGACTCTCATTGCAGACCAAGCACAGCAAACCCCTGAGCGTTGCAGCTCTTCTGAGAAACAGTGCTCAGAGCTTGTAGGATCTGGACCAGACCCTTTGCAAGAATAATGCAGGAGGTCAAAGACATCTGCAACAAGCAGCTCCCTGGCTCTGTTTTGGCTTGGTAGGCAGACTGGCAGAGAACACATCACCACTTTTGAGACCTGTACAGCTCATACCAGGTGACAGGCACTAGAGCTGCCTATTATACTAATTCCTCCCTACAAACCATACCTCAGTTTTCAGCAACAGATTACAACCAGACATGTTTATTGAAAAGCAACATGATAGATAAAAACTGGAGGCAGAAAAGCTCCCTCATGTATTGTTCATTCAGGGTCAGACATTCAATTGCAAACCTGCAAGCAGCCACACAAGAACTAAACGTCATGCTATATCTCAAGATCAAACTTCAGCTAATTTAGACAACACCAGAGAGGGCTGGATCTCATTTCACCCTACTCTAACACAGATCCTCTCCTCCTTCACCCCTGTGAGGAGGAAACCAAGTGCTGGAGTCTGCACAGGGCTACAGTGCTCTTTGCTCAAGTTCTCCCCCAAGGTGTATTGCAGGATGGGACAGGACCTGAGGACCTGTCCTATCCTGCAATATCACACCAGCTGTTTGGACTAGACACATGCAGTAGAGGCAGTCAACTTGGCTGCTCTTCCAGGGTTGGGCTTCTTGGTTTATTCCAAGGTTTTTTGCTTTGAGTTTCCTCTTGTCTTGCATGAGATGACTTCCCTACCCTCAATCACCTGCTCCTGGAGCAGTTCCTAACTATTGGCTATATCATCCTCCTCTTTATATTGACAGTTTCATTTGCATTCCCTAACAAATACAGCACTTCTACCTTTCTGGGTGGTATTTCCTGCTAATGCTATATTCAGTACTTTGGTAAAACCTCATAAATCAGTGTTCCTGAGGAACAGACACTATCCAGACAATCTGTTAGAGACACAGCTGTCTGCTTGCTGTCAGCTTGACATAGATATGCAACTGAAAAAAATCAACCTAAATGGAAAGGGCATTGCTCCAACATTTTCCCCTGCACTTCTCAGTATCCCAAGGAAGAATTCTAGGCTGCTCACAACTTTTGATCTAGCTGCAAACCACCTGGATCAGACTGCTGCTGTTAACTATCTTCTCTGCCTTTGGTGGCAGGGATGTCCTCCCTAGATAATTTTAGGACCACCTATATACTGATTCTCCATGAAATTATTGGATCTGTCAGGCTGTTTGTCTCTGACTGTCATACAAATGTCATTACAAACTATTATGTATACTAATATTTCATTCCAATATACTACCCAACTTAAGAGTAGTTGCTTTTAGGTTATTTAAAAAGAAAAACTTAATCAATTTCATTCTTACCCTACTGATTTTGGATCACCAATGGTTTTTCAGTTAGGACAAGACAATTTCACCCAAGACATGGTCTGGATGCAGGAAGATTTGGTGCAAGTTCCACATGTTCCACTCTACTGCCTGTCTAGATGAACCACCTTGGGCTTCTGTGCAGTCCTGAACCAAACAAACTGGATCCAGCATGAAGTCAAGCACATTATAGTTGCTCACCATGACCTGACAGGTACTTTTAGCCATCACATTGAAATCTTGCCACTGAAAGGTACCAAGTTTGTCTTCAAAAAACATAAAAATTGGCCATTACACAGTTTCCATACTCATTTAACTATGTATTGGTGCCAGTAACAACCCTGATGTTATTGGTCCAGGATCTTCTTCAAGTTAAAAGTAATTTCAATAACCTGGATAGAGTATGGATTCTCTTTCCATACTGACCTTCTCCCACTTTACTGAAGGTCACCCACTTTTCAGAAATAATACTTAGCCAGCTTTAAAACCACTTCTAGTTAGAATTACATAGAACTGCTAATTTTAAAATATATATTAATTTTTACTGCTTTTTAACACCCAGCAACACCACTTCTGACCTTACATGTGTATTCCAGCTGCCCAGAAAAAACAGACTCACAGTTCTTTGGTTTACCCTTTTCCTAGCCTACTAGATGCCTCTGTTTGCAATTATCTCCCAGTAAACAGTCATGTAAAGTCAAAGGAAACAGAAAACAGATTGGTGATTTGATCCTTGCTGTCTCCACACTTCAACAACACATTGCATTGGAATTCACTGTTGTGGATGCTAGTACTTGGTAGTGAACAATTGGGACATTACAACATCCATTATATATTAATAACAGAAGCATGTATTCTATTTTTCTTCCCTTTCTTTCCTCTCCTACCCTTTTTATGATAATTAACAAGGCAATAAACATGTAAAACTTAAAAACCACAGAAGTGGAAAACTGATAAAGGCCTCTGAAATGATACCAAGTAAAAAAAAAAGAACCAGTGAACCAGAAGAACATATAAAGTTATTGCCATTGAGCTTTGCAGGGAGCAGAAAAATTGAAAGAATAATAAATAACGAGGTCAATTAAGTTTTGCAGCAAGAACTGAATCCAAGGTGAGCTCAGTTGAGTTAAAGAACCAGCCACAGATACAATGAATGGTTTGGGTTGGAAAACCATCTAGTTTCAACCTCTTTGCCATGGGCAAGGGTGCCATCCACTAGACCTGGCTGTTCGAAGCTTCATCCAGTCTAGTCTTGAACACTTCCAAGGATGGAGCATCCACAACTTTGGGCAACCCGTGCCAGTGCCTCACAACCGTCACAATAAAGAATTTTCCCCTAATATCTAAGCTAAACCCACCCTCTGTCAGTTTGAAGCCTTTTCCTTTTGTCCTGTCCCTCTATGCCCCTGTGAAAAGCTGCTCTCCCACTGTCCTGCAGGCCCTTCAGGTACTGGAAAGTACTGGAAGGTCTTCCAGGAGCCTTCTCTTCTCCAGGTAGAACAGCCCTAACTCTCCCAGTCTGCCTTTGTAGAAGGTCCTCCAGACCTCTTCTGATCATCATTGTGACCCTTTTCTGGACTGGCTCCAACAGGTCCATGTTCTTCTTATGCTGAGACCCCAGAGTGGGGTCTCAAGAGAGTAGAGTAGAGGGAGGGAATCCACTCCCTCATCTTGCTGGTCACACAGAATGAAGTTGGCTTTCTGGGCTGCACATGCTTATTGCTAGCTCATGTCCAGCTTTTCATCCACAAACACCTATAAGTCTGTCTCCACAGGGCTGCTCTCGGATTGAGATCCGTTCATTCCTCAGCCTATATTTGTGCTTGGAATTTCCCCAGTCCAAGTGTAGGACCTTGAACTTGGCTTTTGTGAATGTTATGAAGCTGACACAGGCCCACCTCTCAAGCCTGTCCCTCTGGATGGCATCACTTCTTTCCAATGTGTGGACTATACCACACAACCTATGTTATCATGTAAACAAAAAGAGAAATTCCTTATGCTGGAATAACAGATGCCATTCAGGTTTAGGGAAGGGGGAAGAGACATATTTTTTCAGGCACTCAGACATCCAAGAGCGTCAGCAGCTGTACTCAGCATGGAAAGGCAGCCTTTGCTTCCTCAGCAGCAAATGTTCCACCCAGCCTGGCTCACAAGGACCAGGTCCTTCCCCAGCCCACATGCTTTGAACATTGCTCTGCAATTAGCAAAGCACGACATGAAGTGGTGGAACAGCAACGTTTCCCAGAGAGTGAGAGGGGAAATTCAGTCTATGCTGTGAAAATGGAGGTAGCCAAGAGAGTGGTGAGCTCTTGAGGAGCTCTGCTGTGATGAGTATCAGCTTCATCTGTCTGATTAGCTATGGCCCTGCCACCTCATCCTCAGGTGTACACGTACTTGCACACACAGACATGTGGGTACACACAAGCCTCTACGTCCTGCCAGCTGAAAGCAGGAGCTTCTAGATTAAGTACATACACCAAGGTTTTAAGTTCAGTTTAATGAACCATCATGACTAAATTTGGCAAGATTTCCTGTCTTGCTTCTTTTCTGTACCTCAGACTATTTTGATCCATTTGAGAGAAATTTAGTTTTGGCAAGTGGAAGTCCTTTTTCACTGCCAGTGGTTAATCTGCTCTGTGACACATTCATTCAACCAGAGAAAATCCAATATTGACATTTGTACCTTGGGGGGAAAAGAGGTTAAACAGTGGATGCAAAATAAACTGCTGGACTGTGCCAAGCCACTGTGTAATATCTATATCATGTATAGGCAAATTTCTTGCCCTTAGAACTCAGATGTAGCTGGATCACATCTGGATTCCACTATTATTCCACATAATCAGTCAAATGGATGCTGTGGGACAACATGTGGAAGTGGCTCTGATAGCTCAGCTCAGTTGCTCCAGCCTTTTGGTAGTCCACTGAGAACAGATGGTCCACATACTGCTAAACCTCTTTCTTGTTTCTACCTGCTAGGATTAAAAGGCAGCTTAAAGCACAGTAAATACTCTCACGACATTAATTTTGTCTATAAGAAATCACTGTCTCAGCCACAAGAAGGTTTTGCAGTTCCTGGTAAGAAGGAGATGGTCTGTGTGGCCAGACATTCACACCTGGGAAGGACTGACCCCAAGAGCCCCACCAAAACATGTCCGTGTCAATCATTTTCACTACTGCTGGGTCTAAGGGTCAGCCAGAAAAAAAATCCTAGTGTGCAAGGCAGTGTGCAAACACAGAGTTTGGTGAGACCCTGGCTCCAAAGAGTCCATAGCCCAAAGAAGACCTCAGCACCCTCTACTCACCTATTTTACATTTGATTTCTAGATCTGGGTTTAAAAGTCCTGAAATCTGCAACCTTTGTCTTTATCTGGGAAGAGTCTCACTGATTTCAGGAGATGTGGTTCTTAGATGTATGTGCTTTTGGTTTAGGCACACATATATATGCTATGCTAATATAATCTGTATTTCAGTTTGTAACAGGCATAAATGTTGGTTTAAAGAATATTTCACAGTGGAAGATCAAAGAATACAATATTAAATTCTCACTCTCCAAAACTAACTGTGCTTGATCTTGGGTGTAGTGCTGCTCAAAATAAGCAGGATTTCTCAAAGGTTAAGTGTTTTTCAACAATGGCAGCAAGATAATATTGCAATAATGATCAGAATTGGCTGAGTTTAAAATCATGATTAAGTCTTGCAAAGCATTTCTCTTAACTTTAAAACCTCGGAATGACCAACTGACTCCTTTTACTCTTTGTCATTAAAAAGAATATGGTGGAAAGGTAGAAAGTAGCTTGCCATTCAGATTTAACCAGGTTTAGACAGAAATCTGAGAACCAGCCAGAGCTGGGAACAAACCACTGCTGCTGATTTTTCTGACTGCTGACAAATAGAAACTAAGAGCTTTCATAAACAATTAACTTTTTTTATGCCTTAACTTCTTTTCCTTATATCTAGAACTTCAACCCATTGATAATGAGCCAAACCAAAGCAATGATGGCATCACACAGACTGCAAACATCCATTGCTTGCCTATAAAGTTCTTTACATTTACTGAGGCCAGTGCTACTCACCCTGAGCTTTGCATAAGACAGATTTAATGGAGCCAGAAATAGCATCCTGACAACTATGTTTTCCTGATATAGTCATTTTGGTTAGAGAAATAACAGGGGAAAGCAAAGTGAACATCAGAGACTGCTAAACTCAGATGTACAACTAATGATTGGGAAAAAACGTTTCACAGGTGTAAATTTAAATTCCACAACAAGAAAGATATCAACCACACAGAGCTGTAGTAATGCAATATTCAATGGAGTTTTCTCCAACCAACAGTATAGGCATATCTTTAATGAAGAATATTGTGGCGAACAAACCTGAGAGAAATCACTCAGAAGTAACACCCTCAGAAGAATCAGTGAGAGGAAGACCACTGGGAATTATTCACCTAGACAATAAAAAAAGTTTTCAGGCAGCATCATACAAAAAACCTGATTTATGAGAGGATAACTATCATCTACTCAAAAGCACAATGTTTTCATTCTCAACTGAAAAGCATTTTACTTGATCACAAAAAAAAAAGAAAAGAAAAATTAAAAAATATAATCAAGGCACTCTCCTATTAAACCTTCACAGTAGAAAGGTGTTTCAAGGGATGGATGATCACCTTTTTGTAGCTCAGGTGAAGACATCTGTAGTAACAGCAATGGAAAGAAAGATGATTTGATCTGCAACACATACAAGAGTGTTAGGAATAAACATTTAAGAAAGAGTTTGTGTATGAAATCAGGTGAAATAAAAGGCATAAATAGAGAGAAGGAGTGGATGAGTCTGGTACTGAGGGCAAAACCACAAGTCCAGAACAAAGCAGTAAAAACATCACTCTGGTTAAACATGGATGAGACTGGCAGAGTACTTAAAAATGATGAAAAGCTGTGTGCTCTCCTAGACATGAGATGTGAATCAGCAGGAGTGTTGTGTAGCAAGGATCACAGACCCAAGGTCTTCTCTTTGTGGATGTTAAGTATCCACACACACATTTCTGAGGGACTACACAAGCAGCAGAACAGAGAGCACATCTCCAGAGCTGCCCCTTTGTTAAATAAAAAATTGTATAGGGCAGTCAGAATCAGTGCCACCACAGTGAAGACTCACTGCATCCTCACCTACTGGCCATTCTGGAGACAAAATCCCTCTAAATCACTCTGGAACAAGCCAGTGGTGAATCAGAGCTGTCTCCTCGTCACTTTATAGTCTCCTCATCACTTTAGTGTCTCTGAAAGAGACATTTTTGTTTCCTTTCATCTTGTTTCCTCTGGTTTATATTTGCAATTATGTACAGCTTTGTCAGTGAGGAATGTAAACACCTACATATATGTGCATATATAGTTTCACTTCTACCAGAGATTAAGGATGTGGTTTCACCAGAAAGTTGTCCCAGCGGCATAGAGGGCAAAATAGCAATAAAATTATATCTGATCCATTCTGTATTACCCTTTAAACTGGAGTCTATTCCATAGACACAGAAGGTGCATTAACAACATTATCAGGGTAAATATGTGCTCCTAGGTACTCAGCAGCTACTAAAACTTCTGTCTTTGGAAGAAAAACATTAATGTCTATTATTATCCCAGAGCTCCTGTTAAATCAGATGCAGACATGCTTTCAATCTACCTTTAAGGTTCCTCTTTGTGTGCAGGGCACATTTATTATCAGCATCAGCTTCATAATCTTGGGATGGAGGCTCATCTGGCTTTGGTGTCTTCTTCATCTTCATTAACTCTAATTTCATTATCACCTGTCCTGGAATGACCCTGGGATCACTCACTACTTCTTTCTTTCTCCTCTGGGAAATGAATTTCTGTATTTGTCCTCAGCTACTGAACTGCTTTTGTGAGCCCTGCAGCAAATAATTAATATTAGCAGTATCCCCTTCATCTCACACCAATCTGGGTGCCCCACCCCATCTTAAAAGCACTTCTGGTTCCTTGACTCATCTTTCTGTTTCTGATATACATGTTTTTGAAAGCCTCTAGAACATTCCACTTGGCTCAGTACTCTTATTTCATCTGTCCTGTGAGCTTTTCTCACTTTTTTTTTTAAATCAGTTTATTAACCTTCCTATTCCTCACCTCCCCTTCTTGCATTTGATGTTCAGCAGCTCTCAGAAGTCTTTTGCGTGACATAAGAACCAATTTTTCCACTTAATTATTCAACCCCTTCTCCTGCTTCTCCCCTCCCCCCCCAAACAAAAGTGTTATGAAGGTGGTCTTGGGATGACAGGGCATTGCTGGATTGAAGAAACAGCCTGAATCAAAGGTCTTTTCACAAAATAGAGGTCTTGACTGAAAATCTCAGAGGGTGCCCCGACTGGAGGGAAAAGTTCTGTAAGAAGCAGGCACCCCAGCTCCTCTCCCTGGCAGCAGCAGAGGACATTGTCATCTGATAAGGTAGCAGGGCAATAACATTTTATTTCTGTCCTGCACCTAATGAACTGGGCTGTTTGGCACTAAACAGAAACATAAAGTGAGGGAAGAATGGCAGAAATATGTAGTGGGGGAGGAATGACAATGACCAGGAGGGGAGAGAAAAAGAAAGAAACCTTTTTTCAGCTCTGTGTCTTTTACGCACATCTGAGGTAATAAACGGGGAGCTTTGTTGTCTAGTTGCATTTTAACATTCAGTTTTCACTGTTAACTGCATTGGAGAGGCTGCTAACTTAGATTCATGTATGGCTTTACACTGCCCCTTCACTGTTAGCAGCCTTATGAGAACAAAGTCTCCACCGTGGACTACTGCTCCTGAGGAGCACAGGGGCAAGGAAAGCTCCCCTGAACAGAAACAAAGAGGAAGAGCAGGATCCTTTGCATAAACAAGGGGGAAATGAAGCAATTGTGCTGCACAACATGAGGTAAGAGTGGAAGTTGGGTGGCTGGCAGCAACCCGCAGCCACAGATCTTTGGAGAAATAAATCCTGGCACCAAGAATTTGGGAGATTCCAATAAAAACGTAGAAGCAAAGGCAGAAAACTCTTTCCTCCCGGTTGTGTACATGTGTCCACACAACCAGCATATGTTAAGCCTTTAAATGAACATTTGGCCGTGAAACAGTAGCTATGGCAATACGCAGGCACGGATTTATGTACTGTATGTACATATCTCGTAGAAAAGCTCTCTGTTTCTGAACCGGACTGGCAGCTGCTTGAAATTTTCCCCTTCCCTTTCCCTAAGGTCTCAGGTGTGGGATTCATGAGCCAGTGTCTCAGCTAGAACAGGTGTCTATCGCTGTGTAAATAGCAATTAGGCCCAAATTTCAGACTTTTTTCAAATCCCTATCTGAGGAAAAGCCCAGGAATAAATAGTTGCTGTAACGGCCAGGGGTATTGTGTAGCATTATAGCCTCCAGCTGGGCTATTACATACTATAGACGGGTGAAGAATACAAGCACCTGACAGATGTGTTCTGTTAGCTTCATTAGAAAAGAAACAAAGAAACTCCTCAATTAATAGCAGTGGAGCCAAAGGGAAGGGGGGTGCGGGAGGGAGGAATCATAGCCTGTTATTTAAACAGAGTCAGGGAGCCTTTCACTGATGGCTTAATATGATTCATTAATAAAAACAGCTTTTTGAATGCCCAGTTTAAGTCAAAAGAAATCACTAGCGTGGGGTTTTTTGTTGATGGTGGGTATTTTTTCCCTGCAAAAGAAGGGCAAAATGACAAACCAGAGTTTCTGAATTAATTTTGTGTGAGACCGCTCCTTCTCAAAGCTGCCTTTCCCTGGGGTATTTATCCCTCAGGGTGGTGGCACAGTCATCAGGAGTTGATGGGGTCATGGCGAGACTTTGGATGAGAGACATTTGTAGGGAATAATATAGAAACATTCCATGTAATATGGAAACATTCTGTGTCTCAAGTAAGAAGGTTTAAGGATTTTAAGGTATCAAAATGGAGCTCCTCATTATGATGGAAGTCAGATACATCTGGAAAGCCACACTATTTTCTATCATGACATGTTATTCCTTGTTTGAGGGTCTGAATGAAGAGCAAAGCCATGTAGAATTTAGTTCTCTGCACCACTTCTTTAAAAGTTATAGACTCCAAGTATCTATTTAATGCAGTTTTAATTATAATAAACTTACGCAAAAACCTTATTGTACTGCATTTCCTTCTTATGCCAGGTGCTGAACAGGGTAGAGAATCTTGCAGGTAGCTACAGAAACCAATTTCCTACTCCTAGGTGTAGCATGAAGCCATCACCATCTTTTTATATCTAATAAAACTCAAAGATAATATAATTCTTACTTTTCAGTGCTTACTGCTCTCACTGATGGTGGCTACAAGCATTATCTTCCTGGAACACATTGGAAAGAGAGGGAGCCATTTCAAACACTTGCAGTCGCAGGAGGCTCCCAACATGATACCCTCTGTGCTAGAGGATTTTAAAAATGGAGAAATTGCTGCAGCACCTCCGTGGGGTGGTGTTGAATAAATGGGAGGGGAAGGATAATTTGACATCTGAGAGTAGAGAAGGAGCCCTGTGATGGAGGTGGCCACTGTTTGCATCTTCACCTGGCAAATGAATGCAGGCCAGGAGAAGAGCTTGCAGGATTTACCAGCCTCCATCTCGGCAAGGGGATGGGGGTGGTGTAGCTCCAATGCACCAGTGTGGATCCATGTGGTCCAAGTGTGGGGATGACAAAGCTGGTATGCTGAGTTGGAGAGTTGGTTTGATGAAATTTCTTACGGAAAAACTGAGGGGACCAACACCACCTATCAACTCCTCTCATGTATTTCCCTGCAAGTGGTTTTCCATAGTGCATTAAATGATGTTTTGTCAAAGCCTGCCTCTAAATGTACCAAACGATGGGTCTTTCATCACTTCCCAAGGGACAGTCGTCCATGGCCAAATTGATCTAGCTGTCAAGAAGGATTCTTTTATATATTCAGCCTAATTTTTCCTATTCTTAATTTCATCCCATTACTCTTAGTTAAGCCCCCTCCTACTGTCCTAAATAATTCACCTCCCTCAGGAATTAACCCCCTCCATGTATTTGTAGGCTATTCTTTTGTCCCACTGTAGTCCTCACTTAGTGAAGCTATCTATATTTAATTCTTTTAATCTCTCTTCATAAATTAGTCCCTCCAGCCAGTGAGGGGAAGGGCATTGAGACGTTGTTCAGTGATGAGCTAGGATACTGTGCTACAGTCAGGATATCTAGAGCACGGAAAATGCCTAGGGGAAGCCTAAACATTCATATTACTATTTTTTCTTTCTTTTCCCCAAGTGTTTGAATGGCAGTAGACAAAGTGATATTTCTGAAGGAGAAAAACATTACTAAAGATCTCTGTTTAATTCTCCCTTTTCTGTGTCACTGTTGTAAATGTCTGCTTTGTCCTCAGTTAATAACCTCCATCACCAGCTGGCCAGCTCTTGCTTACAAGCTTCGCCTTCCTTTACACCCTAGCCTAGACTTTTTTATATCTGCGTGAAAAGCAGGAAATCAGACAGTGTAAAAACAGGTTAAACTCTATATGATAATAAACAAGTGCACTGCTGCTTTGGCATGCTGGAGGTTTTGCCATCAGGCTTGAAGAAGCTGTTTACTTGTGATAGTTGGTATACTTGTGAAAAAGTTATTGCTTTTCTAATGTACATAAATTCCTGATGAAAGAGATAGTGGCACTATCTTCTTACTCCACAGACAGAATCAGACAAGAGCAGTACTCTTGCCCTTCCCACCCCAAATTAATGGCTTGGAGGATTCAGACTTATGAGTTAGATGTAAATTAATGACTGGTTTATTTGAATTGTTAGTTTCCTTCCTTCGGGTAGTTTCTATGATAGTGAAGTTTCCCTGTAGGAAAAACCTGTATAATTCTGTATGACTTACATTTATTTGCTGCAAATCACTCTCTGTTTCAATCAAGTTCTACATCTGAAGAAAGTGAAATGACTTACACCAGGATATGAGGATAATGTAGTTGTTGAACCATGGTTTGCAGGCTTTTTTTTTTAAGAGTAATTCTTGTTATTACTTGTACTTTATGTCACTTTTCCTGTGTAACTTAAACACTCCTTTACCAGCAAGTCATATTTTGTGTTAAAACTTACATCCTGACACAATCTTAAGGTAACCATCAGTATTTGTTAAAAGGGACTATAAGATTATTTGACTTTTGTGTTGAAAAGGGATTTTCAATTGCTTTAAATACATCCAAAGACTTGGAATGACTGGGCCTGTGCATTGAAATAATTTAAATATCTAAAAGAGAAATGCAGAATCCAGCACATGAACCAGTGCCCATAATTGGCTCTGATACTTCAGCAATTTATTTATTTTTCTCTACAGCTGACTTAATACCAGAAATGAATTCAGTACTTGCCAAAATGCCTATTGCAAAAAAAGTCAAACAATTCAGATTTGGGTCATACAAACCTGAGAAACATTAGAGACCAACAAACGAGGTATTCTGAAAATAAACAGACCTCTATGTTAATGTGAAACAATTCAGTCTTTAAGCCCCTGCCTAATTTTTTTTTTTTTTTTTTTTTNNTTTTTTTTTTTTTTTTTTTGCATTGTGACAACACATAGGATCACTTCTGGTTATAAAGGCTGTACAAGCACGAAACCCAAAAAAATCCTTAACTTTAGAGTTTTTACACTAAGGAAAGTAACTGGATCATGAGAGAGCTAGAGATGTGTGTACACATGTACAGGGAAAAGGAGCATCAATCACATGCACAAGGTGCCCTAAAGTGCCTTCCTTCTCTCAAGGATTCCTTCTCTTCCACCACAAAGCCCATTTGTCTGCTCAGTGACCAAAGCAATAGCTTAATGTGGCTGGTGGTGGCTATTTTCTGTTTCTAGGAGATGTCCATGAAGAAGACTTCATCCAAAACTCTGAGACCTTCAGATCCTTCCCTCTGGAGTGTCAAGGTTGAGATCCTGACATGCTATCTCCACATGTCAAACAGCTTTGTTCCAAAAGAAGAGAAAAGTGCATATTTGCTTCTCTTCCAATGTTTATGGGTCAACTTGAGTGCAAAATGCGAATTTACACGGGCTGGAAACTCTATTTTAATCTCTAGGTTTCTTATATTTTCTTCTTTCATCATCCCACATTGCAAATTATTCTAGTTCTATTTCTCTGGTGTATTAAACGAGTGCATTGCTAAGTCTCAGCTCTCCATTCAGGTTCTGGCATCAAAGCCTTAGGCCAATTTTATTTCATTTGTATTTGCTGTCAGAGTAATGTCTTTATTCTAAAATGCCCTTCTCATATCAACTTCTCAGGTGGCTTGACAAAAGTAGAAAGTGCGAGGAAGGAAAGAAACCCTCCCCCACGCTGCAGTCTGCTGCATTGCTTTTATGTTTTCACCCTCTCTGAGGGGGAAAATGTACAACACACATCGAGAAAATGGAGTTCAGGACGCCATTTAACAATGAAAGGGATATTTTTCTAATCCTAGCTACACGCTTGACCTGTTCTATTTGTATTTGTATTTGTATTTGTATTTGTATTTGTATTTGTATTTGTATTTGTATTTGTACTTATTTTTATTTATATATATATGTATGTATGTATGTGTGTGTGTGTGTGTGTATGTATTTAAAAAGCCCACACACAGAGTTTTAAAAAACAGTCAAGCTGCTGTTGCTCTGGGCTAATTTATTTTCAACTGCAAGTGGCACATTTTCTCAATTACAAACAAAATTTTAGTAAAGCAGAGTGAAAATCTATCACATCCAATTATGATGACAATGCAGTGCCATGCAGCTGAGGGTTAGGCTGGGCCCAGACATGTTTTTCTTGAGGCCATCAAGGAATGCTCTGGAGCTTTTTTTATGCATGGGTAGAAAAGTGATTTAAGCTGAATGACAGGAAGCCCAAATCATTTTGTCATATTAAAGACTGCCAGGGACCCACCTCAGGATGGAAGTGTTCCATGTCAGATATAATGCCAGAATTAGGCAAGGTAAGAATGGCTGTGAACAGGACATTTTAAACGTCACAGGACAAGGGGAAGCATAAAAAAAGTTTATCTGCTGGTTTTGCACATTAAGCAGTTGCAGCACTTTAAAACTTTGATTCTGTTTAATATTCCCCATCATTTCCAGCAAAGGGCACATTGCATTCTAATAGATTTTAGTTGTGAAAAACAAATGTGTCCTATCTTGAAAATCACATGCACTTAAACATATATAACCAAACATTTTAGATTCCCTTGCATATATGCACATCTGCCTGCAGCAATCCATGCATTGGCAACACTGAGGACACTGAAATTTCTGGGTCATGTACTTGTGCAAAGATCTCAGTAAGCAGTGCCACCTTGCATCCCCTTCATGCTTTGTTTTCAGAAATAACGATTCTCATCCCCTTAAAACAAAATAAAGATTTGGGTGGCACAAAATACAGACACTTCCCAAGCACAAACACATCTATACATGTTTTGAAGGCTACTCCCCATTAAGTGCTTTGGTTTTGGATAGTTTAATCTGTGTCCTTAATGGTTTGAGACAGAACAATGGGTTTCTCAATTTAGGAATGTGCATGTTCAAAGCAGGGATTAGATGAGACCTCTGTACCACAGCAGTGAGTTCCAGGGTATTTCAATAAATCCAATCTACAGAAATCATGACTACATTTTGGATCCCAAAAAATGTTGTGCCTTAGGAATGGAGTATTTCAGAAAGTAGTCGAACAGTGCCAGTAATTCAGCATCAGCAGTCAGGAAAAAGAAGCCTCAGTTCACTGCATAGCTAAGCGAATGCAGCTGATTGCTCCCTTGCAAGTGGTGGTGATTCAAATTCCTCAAAAATTGTAACAGCTTCCAGTAATATTTTCCTCTGACAGCTCTGGGACAAACTTTTTCATTCATTCACTCTTTTCTCTGAAGCTTTATGTCAAAATTAGGGATGAGTAAATCCTGCTTCTTTCCCTGCTTTCTTTTGAGTTACCCCACAGCTCTGTTTTATTCTTTACTGGAAAAAGAAGTTGACATAAAAAAAGTAGTAAAATCAACAGAAAAAAAAAAAAAATAAAGGAGTTCCCAGTAAAATAAAAATGGAAAGATTCTAAAGTAAAAGAGGACTTTTTGCCCCCCCATTTTATCGAACATGTATTTTTGCCACAGTCTGGGGAAGAGCAGGAACCTCTCTGCACTCTACCAAGATATTGCTGCCTGAATGTATATTCATATTCACTGTAGTGACAGATGCAAGAGAAGTGAGAGGTTTTTTACAATTGGATGACAAAAATTATGGGATTGAATAAAATTTTCTTTCCCTGAGAATGCAGATACAGAAATGTAGCATGCATTTATAATACTATCTCTTTGCATATTATTCACACAATAATGTGTTTTGATTTGCTGCAAATTACAGAAAACTTAAAATACTAATTGTAAAAAAACTTGTCCTCGCTGCCTCTATCACACACAGAGACACACACTTATTTTCTATACAGTAACTCCTCTTTCTAGTGATCCTTATAAGAATATTTTCTCAGAACTGTGAATCCTGAGAGGATGCATTGAAGGGCCACTCCTGTAGCTACTTTTAGCAGGGTCATACAGGGGTTGATAACGACATTTTTATGTTTCTTCACTGGCCTTTATGCTTCTCTGTGTGCTGTATTTAAGGCAATAAACCCAGAGTGAAATATAGAAACCACAAATTCATTTATGTCCATAGGAAAAAATACCCTATGGACATTTCTTCACACATACAATATAGGAGGCAGAAGCCATGACGTTAAATCAATTCAGTATCATTGTTTTACTCATGTCAGATCAAAGTTTGAGAAATGGTATCTGGATAATGGAATTTTATTGTTTTTATGACACAAATCAACAATCACACTCAGCCTGAAGCCAGTTTACCACAGAGGAAACTCCTCATTTCCCAAGAATCCATATATACAAATTAAACATTCCCAGATCTGAGGTTATGAATGAAAACTAAGGTGTTTGGAAGTTAAATCAAATGTCCATATCAATCAAATATCCACTGAAGAACTGTCTCTGCTAATGTTTACACTTTAGTCAAGACTACTTTTGACATTTCTGTAAATAGTAAACAGCCACAGGAGCTATTTTCTCACCTACTTCAGGGGAAAGGAAGAGTTTTGGAAGAAGTGAGTATTCATAATTTGGACACAGAATTTCACAAAGATAGGTTTTTGAAGAGCCAAAGCAACAACCAAGGTTATTGGTCCTCCACAATGCCCAGACAACATCTAAACACTCCTAGGACGCAGCTCCCAGACTATTTACCCTGCACTAGTTCTGCATATCTAAATGCTCCTGTTACAATCCAAGATAAAGACCTGCTCTTGGAATCAGTGGAGAAAAAGATACCAGAGGGAGCTGTGAGTGATGTGGAAAGGAAACTGCTGTGAGGAAAGTGCTAGAAAAGGGAAGAGGGCTGAAGGGACACTGGGCCACCATCATAGGCTGAGGGAGAAAGGTGGAGGTGGTGCTGAAGGAAACACCTGTAAGTTCCTCAGGTAGGAGCTGGCTTGAGGCTGACATGATCCAGAAAATGACAAGAGTGGAAACAGAAGCAAGGCCCACCAAAGGTGTAATTGATCCCAAGGAAGGGCTTAGGACAACTGTATCCCCCCATGGAGCTTTGTGCTACCACCATTGTCACCAGGTTTCTGTTCTCTTGGAAAGCATGTGCCCTTCCACAATGGAAAGTTGGTGTGCCCAGCTGCCCCACACCCTAGGGATGCAGCACAACCAACGTGACCCTGTGCAGCGTTATCAAACAGCCTGGCTAGCACCACTCCCACAGGGTTCTCACAACCTGCAACAACCACTCAGGTTAAGAGAGGCAAAAGGCTCAGATGATGCTGGTTCTGCTTACTCTGATCATCCTATCGGAAAGGAGAGGCAGAACAAACGCTGGTGAGTTTATCAGAAACAAGAGATGGTTTATTGAGAAAGTGTTCAACAATTACTTCTTTGAAAGAATTTGGAATATCGCCCCTTCAACAGTGCCGCTTACCATCCGCTCCAAAATTAGATTGGCAAATCCCTCCTGGCCCTTTCCTACCAGGAAGACTTCCTACTCCATCCATTAACCCTGAATCCCACATACTCAATATAAACTGACGATTGATAGTCAATGGTATTGGCAGACCCGCTCATCAAAGCTCTTTGCACAACAGGAAACAGCCTGCTTCAGTTCACCATTGTGTAATTCAGTGCCATGTTATTAGAGATATGAGGAAAATGTCCATAGGAAGAGAGATTGAAAAGAACAGGACTCCTAGTTTAGACAAGTAACAAAAATGGACTTTTTTATGTGACAGTAAAAGAATCTACTTTTGAGTTATCTACTGTTTCTCATAATGAAAGAACAAGAGATTAAAAAATGAAAAGCATTCAATTGAAAACTGATAAAAGGGTTTATTTATTTCTGTACTAAATGCAAGTAACTTCAGGATCTAAATGTCAACTGATATGACCGAAGGCAAAAAAAGAATTCAGTAGGATTAGAAGTTTATCTGGATATTAAGAATATATATCATTACAAAACTAACCTGCCAAGCTATGATTTTTTTTTCTCCTGCAGTTAGTAAATATAACAAACAGCTTTTTTTAAAATCTTAAGGTATTTTGAGGTAGTCAATCTGAAGATTTAAAGGGACTCATAGAAAATCATTGAAAAATGAAATTGTACTGCACTTGCTGTCTCATAATTTTACCTTACTGGCAATCTGAATTAAATAATTAGCTGATAAACAAAACAGGCTGAAAACATATTTGTTGACAAACACTGTAATATTCAAACTACACTCTCACAGTTCATTAGCAGAATAACCCTTCGGTGAAATTAAAAAAGAAAATCTACATACTTTAGGGTTTTCCATCATGCAAAAGTACTTAATTTTTTAAAAATATGTTTACCCCAATGCATTCTGACTTCAGGACTACCTTCTTTTAGGATGTCCGAGCAGAATTTGTCTTTCTAATAAAATACTGGTGGGTTCTGTAGTTTTGCCTTTGTAAATATGTGCCAAATTCATCTTCCAGCCTTGAACTGCCTTCCCTCTAAACTCACGAGGTGAGCTACTGCATGTCTAACTGATTTAAATTCAAAGTGAACAGCATGTATCCTCTGCAATCTGCATCTTTCTTACAGCTCATGCTTCCAAAACACGACAACTTTGAGACACGGTTTAAAAATGGAGGAAGCTATCACAAAATAAATACTGCAGCTCATTTTACATGCCCAAGCCTGTGAAACACCTTCACTAATCTACCTCATACTTTCCATCTAACAGTTCTAGCAGATTTGTTAAAAAGCAGATATGCAAATTGTAGGTTGAAAGGAGTTTCTTTCAGGAAGTTGAACATAAGGGGTAAAATAAGACTCAATTGTAAAAAGACATTAATTCAACTGCAACGGCTTCATAATTCAGAGTATTAGATTAATGCTTTACGAGCACAGTATCTACAACTTAATGTAAATGCTGTAACAAACTGAAATTCAGAGATAGAGACTGTTCACAGGTTTGGCTTGGACCCCATCCACAGAGGCTTTATTAATCAGCGCAGAACATTTAGTCTAACCTTTGCCAGTCAGTTCAAGGTAGAGAAGCTTTCTGAAGTCTGACATAAACGTCTTTCATCCTTGCAGACATCTAGCAGCTCCCTTTGCTCTAGCCATAGGGCTGGGTCAGACCTTCCAGTGTCACCTCATCACTCCTGATGTGCTAGACCACCCGAGTCATGACCGAGGCATTGCTGCTGTGGGTGCAAGAGCAAGCCAAGCTGAAAAGGAGTCTGCATCTGTCACATGGAGAAAACCAAAAGCCAAAGCTCTGAACCACTGGCAATGCCCCCAAAGCACTGCAGGACATGCACACACTTCACAACACAACAGCAGAGACATTCTTTGCCCTCTGTCCCATCCATGGCAGCCGGAGCACACCACATCCCCACCCTGCATCCTATTACTTTTCTTTAGTCCACCACACACAAGGAGAACAGCTGAATCAGGAACAAGCAGAGAATTGCTTTTTACCAACATTACAAATGTTAACCTAAACAAAACCAACAAGCAAAAACCCAGCATGGCAGTAATAGTGATGAAGCCACAGCACTTTATCATAATCCCATCTAGTGAGACAGAGAATCTTTGTCAATGTTTTTCACGCTCAGAAAATGTACTGCTCAGCACTTTGACACTGTACTAGCCAAACACATTTNTTTTTTTTAAAAGCACATCTTGGATCCAGACCAGTGTACTCCCATAGAAACTTCCTGACCCATTCAAACAAGGACATGTGGTAGTGCCCACATGAATACAGTGCACTGGGAGAAAGCACCAAGGATATGGGCAGAAGTCCTTGACAAAATTTTCAGGGACATTTACATGACAGAATACTTGGAACTTTTAAAAAATAATTTATCCACTGGGAGCTCTTACAGATCTGGCACAGAGACATGCAATTATATCCCATTACAGGTTAACAGTGGAGACAAGTACGAGGCCTGCACAAGAAACCAAAGTGGGCAGCCCCACTGGCAAGGCAAATCTATTGGTAGTAAGGAGCTATGAAACAACTTACCAACTTCAAAAATATCTTCTGAACTGGACAGTGGGTGTCTGAGCTATGCCATGGTGTGTTAGGGTTTACACCACTGGGCAGAGTGCAGCTCTCCTTCCTCTTTAGACATCCTCGGGGTCACACACCTCTGTGAGCACCTCACAAGTCTCTGGTCTCCTCCAGATTTCATGCATTTACACTTCTCTCCCTGAGGTCATCTTCCCATGTCTCTCGCAGCTTCTACAGACAACTTCCAGCCTTTTACTCTGCAAATACTTTCATCTTATCAAGCTTTTTCGAAAATTTCTTTATTTTCTGATGAACTGAAAAATTTTGTAAGACAGACTAACTTTCCTTCTACTGGCTGATGAGCAATCTACACAGGGGAGGTTGTTTTCTAAAGTTCCACAGACTCTAATGCATTATTTACATTTATTATTATTTTTTCCCCTCTGGATACTCCACTACCTTCTGTGATTTATCCCAACTATTTCCGTGGGTGTCCTTCACACTAATTCTTCCTTTTCTCACTAATTATTATTGGGTTTGATCTATCAACCTATCTGACTTTATCAAAGTAACTCCAAAGTTCCTCACAGTCTTCAGGAGCTCTGAAACCTAAGGGGTTTTCTATTAGCTCAAATATTTTTAACTGATTAATGAAAACTTTAAGTAGCAGCTCACGAGAGAAGAGCACTAAGCAGCACATTCCCATGGATGAAGCACCCATGAGGGTAAAAAGGCTACAAAACCTGGAGCCAGTCTCAAGCCATATTTAGCAGTGGCAGAGGCAAGCTTACCACCCGCTCTCAGCTTTATCCCAGGAATATCAGTTCTATCTACTGGATATCTGTTCTATCAGTTACCAGTGACTTTAATGACATTTATTTTGTTCTTAACCCTTACTGAACTTGAAAAGTTCATTCACCCTCCAAAGGTGCAAATGAAAGGAAAGGTCTTGTTGGGCAGCTCTGCAGGGAGACAACAGGACAGCGGGGTTTGGACTGAAGGCTGTGAAAAGCTGAGAGTGTGGAATTTACTCTACAATGAAGCATCACTAACTCTCAAGCAATCACCATTATCCTTGAGAAACCACTCAATACCCTCCTGAGAAAGCTGTGGGACTTCGAGGGCGAAGCCCTGAGGATGGAGCTGCTGCTGCAAGCCCACACTGGCAGCCCTCAGTGGGTTAACAGCTTGCCACAGGAATACTCCTGTGAGATAGCCATAGCCTTTGGAATTGGATAAGAAAGAATAGAAGGGAAGTGGTGTAAAATGTCACATCCAGACAAGAGAACAAAACAAAAGGGTTTTTTTCTCCTTACAGCAGGGGGGGAAAAGTACTCACAGGAGCTTCTTATCCTTTCCTCCATCGTTTTGTTTTTTTGGTTTTTTTGGTGTTTTTTTTTTCTTTCTCAGGTTTCCTTCATGCAGGGAAATAATTCTCTCTCTGTCGACACCTATGCAACCACAGATATGTCAGCATGAGCTGACTGGGTGGAAAAGAAAAAGAATAGTTACCCCCAGCATTTCTGGGATCTGCTGCTGTGCCATTACTGCCATGATTTATTGGGGCCTGTTACACATTTTACCTTAAGATTCTCAGTCACCCAAATGATTTCCTTTCAGCAAACGAAAAATGCCAGCGAGTAGCTCAAGTTTGAGGGAAAGAAGGCAAAGGGGAAACGAGAAAAGGGGTCTGCCCGTCCATTCACCGTGCCCCCCTCCCAACATCTTCTTCAGGAATGGGAGTAATAAATACAATGAGGAGCAGACCACTGCTGAGAGATGCTGAGGGATGCTGGAGAACGGCGGGATACCTCGGGCATAAGGAAGCACCTCCTGAACCCCTCCTCGCCCACAGCGCCCCGGCTCTGTCCCTTGTCCCCGCGGTGAGGGAGCGCAGGCGGAGGGGGCGGGGGGCGGGGGCTGCAGAAATGCCGCCTCAGCAGGGAGACGAGGCTGTCAGCCTCCGGAGCACTTCCCTGCGAGGGAGCAGATAAGAGGGAAAAGGTGAATGGGAACACTTGTCACAGCAGATGGCGGCTTTGATTTGCAGAAGAAAGCGGGAGGGGGGCGGAAAATCGGGGAGGGGCGGCCGTGCCTGCCCGCCCGGCCCCCGCCGCTCCCCCAGAGCCCCCGGCCCGCCCGGGATGCCGCGGCCCGCCCGCCCGGCCCGGCCACTCCGGGATCCGCTGACCTTCCCCGCAGACCTTGTAAGACCCAGTGCGGGGTTTCGGCAGCTCTGGCCGCCTAATACATTTTATTAACGCTATGCTAATTAGCTGGAAAGCCACACATTGATTTTCTTGAAAGGATTCAAGGATCAAATAGCCATGAATAGAGCTGGCAAAACCTAATCTACTAATGGATTTAACTTAAGAGAAATATAAAGCTCAAATAAAAATATGATTATTTGGGAGCTACTTAACTAGTACTTATCTTTAAAATACTTTCACGGAATTTCTCTATTCCACTGGGGTGGAAAAAATACAGTCACGTTTTTTCAATGTGTTTGGCCAATAGCTCTAAACAATGCCTCTTCTCTTCTCTTCTCTTCTCTTCTCTTCTCTTCTCCCTCTCCCTCTCCCTCTCCCTCTCCCTCTCCCTCTCCCTCTCCCTCGTGTCCCAAGTTCCCAGGCCTGGGCTCCACAGAGAGTGCCAGAAGGCTGCACAGCCATGCCAGGGGATTGAGGAGCATGTGTCCCACACTAACCAGGACTAGCAGAGGCAACACAGGGATCCTCCTCTCTTCCAGCAGCATATCTCCACATGATGTAAACCATCATGAAGTCCAAGATCCCTAGCCACAGGGAAGGCTCCCACTGTGGCATGCGCTCTATAAGCACAACATGAGAAAATGGTCTAAAATACAAAAAAATTAGGCGTAATGGGAGAAAGAAGATGTCAGACAAATGCAGACAGGAAGAAAATGTGAGGGAATAACAGGAAAATAATAGTCAGCTGGGCAGGCAGTCACTCACTCCAGCACACCCACAAGCTGTTGTTCACTCTTTTATAGATACCATTATAAAGGGCAGTTTGAAGGTGGGTTGGACAGCAAGCAATAATAAGGCAAGTTTGGATTTGGCTGCAGGGGATGCATCTTGAGCTCAAAATGCAGCAGGAAAGAAAACAGAGAGACACTTGTTTAAGCTTTAACAATGCAACAGGGAAGGAAACACAGAGGCCCTTGTTTGAAAATTCAACAAATGTGTAATAGATACCAGAAAACTGCCTGACTGGAGGTGGAAGCAGATATTTCATGAGTACGCAGGAGATGGTGGTGAACCAGGGATGTTCTGACTGGGGAATCAGGCCTTGAAAACTAAGATATGTAGCTGATTTCAGTGCAGCATGGGAAGACAAGTAGGTGGGAGGGATCCCTCAATCTTACTGGCATGGTCCATACAATGAGGCATAGAAAGCTTGGGATATCTGGGCGGGTGGGTGGCCTGGTACACAGCATGATTCCAAAGTTTCAGAAGGTCGCAGAGCTCAAAAAGAAAAATTTAAAATCAAGACTACCAAATTTGTTATGCAGAAAACTACACTGACAAATTCTATCAGTGTTCTCCCAGACATGAATACAAACTAGCAAGTCTGAACCAAGGTGCAGTTTGTATAAGGAACAAAGTCAAATCTGGACAGAATTGAAACTGGTATCATGTGAGCAGAAATCTCAAGTGTGATTCTCCCCTGTCATTGTATTATAAAAGGGAGTACACAAGCAGCCTTCTGGATCTCTCTGCAAGCCATTTTCTCTCAGTGACTCAAGATGCGCACAGTTCACTCGCAAAAAAGATCATTATTTTAACTGTCAGCAGCAGCCTCAGCCTGTGCTGCCATTCTGTCTCACACACCAGTAACAATCAAAGCCATCCAATTTGGAATTAGCTGCCAGTCCTCAGGACGTTGGGTGTGTCAGAGCAAAATCAAACAGGGCATCCCATACTGAGCTGGGTATTCAGTGCTTCCTGAACACAAAGGAGTATTCTCTCCATTTCAGTTGACACAGTAAGCAAATCTAACTTTACGCCAAACTTTTCACATCTAGGTGATATAATAAGGTGTGTTTCTATATTACTGTTCATGACACACAATCATTCTCCAAAAACTGGAGTTTGCTGCTAGTGTTTGTCTGAGCTCCCGTGTGTTCATTGTTTTATTGATGAAACCCCTTTTAGCAAAGTGTGGTTTCCATCAGATTGCACAGTTTTCAAAACTCTGTAGTGCAGGGATTTTATTTATTCACCCTGGCAGCACAGTTGCTCTCTGTCCCTCAAGAAACAACACTGGCTGCACCATCACACAGCTTCAGGGAAATGCACTGCTCCAGTATGCCACAGCAGGGAGAAGTCACTTTAAAAGAGTTACACCAGCCCAAAATCTGAGCAATGCAGGGCAGATTGAACACACTGGCTTCCCAATAATACAGTTGTCACCTTGTAATGTAATCCATCTGTTTGGCATCCCTTCCATATATCAGTCTCTCACTATACAGTATACTTGGGCTCTCAGTGCTATTCTTGGACAGCAGCAGTAAAGCTCCAACCTCAACTTCCCCCTTTGAGCCTCTATTTTGCTCCCAAAAATTCCTTTGGAAAAGTTGCTGCAGTCTTCCTCACTCCTATAACAATGGCTAAAAGTGAATCCTGGGTGTGATAGCCCCAGCAGGGTTCAAATAGGTTTTGTTCACTGCAGCAAGGGGACCACCACCTTTGAGACAAACTCTAGACAGAGCATTCCCAAACAGGAAACTTCACAGCATTTATAGTCTGCACCCACCTAGTTTATGGTCAAGAGGTTCTGCCATGGGAATTAAAAAAAAAAAAATACATTGATGTTATTAGAGGGTTATTTCATTGCTTTATTCACAGATGGCTTGTGGTGCTCACAAAGAGACCATCACGCTGCTGGAAAACAATGCCATGAAAATGCTCATGTTGTTCAGCAACTGTGACTTCTATTTCATGGGACTTCAGGTTTTGCAGACATTTGGCTTTCTCAGGCTCAATCTGAATCCAGGTTTTGGAAGACAAGAGCTGACTGCACATGAAATCAAAATGATAATGGTGGCAGGAAATAATTGGGGGAGATGGCAAAAGTGATGCTCGCCATCTGGATGGAGGAAAGCCTTGCCCTTTGTTGCCCGGCTGGAGAAGGCCTCCTGGATTTCCAGATGCTTTTGAATGTTCCAGTGGCAGCAGGAGCTATGAGTGTTTATTTCCCCTTCTCCTATCTGCTTGGTGAGGAGATTTCAACCTCTTGTCCTGTTGGACTGTGTCGCCATTGTCTGTGCTTTTCTCATCTCCAGACTGGATCGTTGCCATGTGGTCTGCTCAGCTCTACGTCTGAGGACCACTCAGAAACTTCAGCTAATTGCAGTATGCAGCTGCCTGCTTACATATCCACATTTCAGACACAAACCATAGAGCGCAGATGGCACACAGGCTGCGCCAATTTTCAGTTCATTTCCAGGTGCAATTCAGGCCTTAGTTTCTAAATCTCCTTGTGATTTGAACCTGCTCGTCCCACAGAAACTACCTCTGCCGACGAACGCTAGGTCCACCATGGAGATAAGTTGGTGCCTTTGAACTGGAAGTCCTTGGAACAGCATCTTTGGAAATGACCTTGGGGTTTTTTTGGGTTTTTTGTTTTGTTTTTTTTTTCTCAGCAGAAGAAGGCCCACACTCTTGAATTCGCTTTCTTGTGTGGCAGACCTTCAGGGCACATTGCAAAACTCATCTCTTTTGTTAAACTTAAGTTAAAATATTGGACTGGGCTGGGAAGGGAGGTTTTGATGAGGACACTTTTACTTTCATTGTTGTCATGGCAGTATAATTCAGTAGGGAATATGAGGTTTGATATGTTTTTATTTTAACTGCAGCTAACGAAATCTAAGATTGTGCACAGCACAAATGAAATCATATAAATAATGCAATTGGTTCAGGCCAGTGCTGTTTACTGGAGAGCCAGGGAAGGAAAGACAAGAACACTGTATTTCCAGAAAGGACTAAGTAGATATGCCCAAACAAAAGGGAGTTAAACAGGTTACCTCCCTTAGCTCAAGCTATGGAATGCCACTGATAAGTTCCTTGCAAGGGGATTCTTGAGGTCCCATGTGTCCTTCATGCTCATATTGAGAGCTCACTGCAATATGTGACTGCCATTGGTCTAGAGAGGAAAGGACAGAGACACTGACCAAGAGACACTGAGAAGAAAGAAGAAAGAAAAAAGAAAAAAAGAAAAAGAAAAAAGGAAAAGAAAAAAGGAAAAAAGGGGTGGAAAAAAGAAAGAAGAAAAAAGAAGGAAGGGAAGGGAAGGGAAGNAAAACAGAACAGAACAAAAGAGATCCCAAAGTCTCCTTTGTCAAAGAACTGTCCTATTTTTTTCTTTTCTTCAGATTTTAGTCCCCCCTTTGTGTAACCATCTCTGCTCCTTTTCTCAGGTTCTTTTCAGCTGAGTTTGAACATTGCAGATTTGAACTGAGCAGTCAAACTGAATAATGTTTCCAGAGCAGAAATGAAAACGCCTAGAAGGAAGAGAGGCAGATTGCTGAAAATATCCAGATGATAGAGCTGGTTCTGTTGAAAGGCACATGTACATATATGTACACAGATACACACAGGTAAATAGCTTGTGATTTCTCAAAGCATTTCTTTGTGTAACTCCACAGTTTGGAAACACATCTAATCATTTTATGGACACTTGTATCCTTTTTAGCTAGAGATCTGTGTATATTTTTATTTAATAAACCAGCTATAATTCATGATTGCTCTTGGGTATGCAATGAAAGTTGTAGTGTTTTGATTTCTGTAGCCATGTGTGGCAGAGTTTCCTGCCTGGAGCTTACAGGACAAAACCATGGACAAACCACACTGCAGAAATCACTCCAAGACCCAGGAAAGGAGAGAAACCCAGGGCTCCAAAGCATGTAACCAGGAAAGAGCAGGAAATGTCAACTCTTTGGAGGTGTGCTTTCTTTACTTTAGAAAAACATTGTTGAGAGAGTCTCCAGTGGTATAAAGAGGACTGAAAGCTGCCTCAAACAGGCAGCAGAAGGTTTGATCTTTTTTCCTGTGATGAGGATTGGCATAGTTCTGGGAGAAACAGGTTTATCCCATCTGCTTCCCCCTCTGGTTCAGAGGAGAGGCAAAGGACAAGAATGCCATGCACCACTCTTGGCAGCGTGATTTACAGGAGACCAATTTAAACTTCTGCCAGTAAAGAATTCATACTGCTGGATCATCATGTCTTCTATTCTCATGTACAAGGCTATGTCTGTAACCACAACAACAGAGCAGGGCAAAGGTATGTATCCAGGGGTCCACATTTTGTGTTCCAAGCCTTTCTAGTTTTTGTGGGAGTTGAGTAACACCATTTATTATTATTATTTTGGGGTGGGTTGTGGTTTGTTCTTTGATTTTCTTGTTAGCTCCCTTTAAATGCTGAAAAATGTCTCCATTGCACTAACTCCACTGCCAAATGTCACAAGTTAGTCACCAATAATCTCAACATCTTCAACAGATTCTTCCTTAAAGTTAGCTTCAAAGTTGGTTTGCTCTTTGAACTCCAGGAAAAGAAATCTGGGTTTGTTTATATGTGTAGCTCTCCATCCTAGGGAACCAGTGTGATGTCATTAACTCAAATTCACTCAATCATGAGATCACATCCTACAAGTCCAGAACTCAATGAGATGAAAGGGAACAAAAAAACACTGTAGGCTGGACTTGTTACATCAAGAACAGGAAACCAGCTCTACATTTTGAAATCAGAGTGCATCTTGCCCATACAAGCTTCTGTGAAAACTTCCATAGAGGTACCCGCCATCAGGACAAAGGCAGGAGGCATTTCCTGCACTGAGGGGATTGGCATCTGCACGACAGAGGACTGCAGCTGAGAAATGACACCTACCTGGCAAAGCTATTTTGGGTGCTAGCTGAATCACCCTCTTTAGCAGAACTGGAGAGGCACTGCAGATGGGAAGGCTGTTTGAAAATCTCGAAGTCCCACTGTGTGCCAAGAGGCACTGTCAGGAGGGCACAAAGCAGGTTAGGGCAGGAGGCTTTCCTGGGGGGCAGAGGACACTGCTTGGGATGCAGGTAGCCTGGTACAGCTAGACTTGCCAAAGCTGTGCTCCTGCACCAAAACCCTGACTGCCACCCCTGAGCCAGAGCAAGAATGGACTTCCCCCTCTGGAAATATTATAGCCTTGGCAAGAGAGGACCTTGTCTGGAGGTTGGTATGAGTCAATCATGAGGGTCTTTTGTGTGTGTGCACGTACATGTGTGTGTGTGTGCATTTACAGAGTGTGCTGTCAGGGACTGGTTTTCAATGATGCAAGTCTCCTCTAACTGATAACACTCTAAATAACAGGTGAGTGACTCCTGGCAAGGAGGAGATTGTCTGACCTCATTGTTTGCCTTTTTTCCCCTCTCTTTGTTCTTCACAAATAAAGGTTTTTTAATAAACTGAAAGGTCCTCCGCTCCTGCCTGATGATAAAATGAAAGGAACCAGTGAGGTATGGTACAACGTGGCAGCAAAAAAAGAGAAGCTCATCAGAAAATAACAAAGGTGCAAGTTAAAGATAAGGCAGCTGTCAGAGATTAATCCTGCTGGCCTGATTGTTTTCTTTAATACCAAGGCCTGCAATAGCAAGTGATAAGTTTGCTGAGTAATTTGGTTTTTGGTGAGGAAATAAAATTCAGGTAGGCCTCATAATTGATTTCCTTTTCTTTAGTTTTCTAAACATTAAACAAAACAAAATAAAAAACCCCAACCTCTCCTTTGACTACACTTTCCTTTTTTCAAATTTGCTCCAAGACTGTGAGTTTTCCCCCAACCCAGGTCTGCAGGAAGACAAATGCAGGGAGGACAAAGCACCCTTTCCTTCTCCAGCATCCTCCTGGGAATACTTTTGTTTCATCCTAAGGACTAACTGCATCTCTTGGACATGATAAATTCTGCCCATTTTTGTCTTCATTTTACTGTTTGAAAGAGGCCAAATTCTGAGGTGGTGGGAAAGTGAGGTGGGGAAAAGGAAATTTCAAAAGAAAGTAGGTGCTGCCTGTCACCAGTGGGTTACCTGGAACCTGGACATGGCACTGGTCACCATCTGCAGTGGGAGAAGCACAGGACAGTGTGGTAGTCATGGGGCTGGGGAAAAATCATTGCTGTCAAACTGTGGAAGTCATCCAAGGGGTCACCCTCTGGGGCCCACCACAGCAGCACATGGGGCCTCCTGTCTGGTCCCTGGCTCTGGATGTGGAGGGAGGAAGAGTAGCCAGCAGGAGGGGTTATGTACCATGTTGGGCTGATGAAAATCCTCTCCTCACCCAAACCTTCCTCCTTCAGGGGTGCGCACAGCCAGCTGTCAGGAGGCCAGGCACTCCACACGCAGCAGTTCTGGGAGGAAGCAAGAGAGAAGAGAAATTGAGGGAGGGAAATCTTTCCAAATCAGGAGGTTTGTCACAATGAGACAGAGCCACTTTCAAGTGATAAAATGACCCTGAGAGAGACACAGTGGGAGTGGGAATGTGCATGTACGTGTGTGCGTGTGTGTGTATTGGTGCACGTGTGTGTGAACAGGAGGCAGCAGAGCCTTAGTTATTGTGACAAAATGAACAGCCCCCGGGATGCTCATCCAGCAGCTAATTTCTCATCTTATCTATTATGTGAATGAGATGGGAAAACAGTTTCCTGTTTTTCACAGATATCACTAACACGAAAGATACAGAATAAATTCCCTTGAAGGCCGTGCAGCCAGATCCAGCCACAGACTCATTTGTTTCAATGGAATGAATAAATGCAGTTAGGGACAGCCCATTGATGGGGAAAAAAAAGTCTGTAAAGCTTTCTATAGAAGCAAACGTGCTGCCACCACCTCCAAAACAAATGAAGGGCTTGGCGCACACTTTCTCCTCACCCATTGACAGCACACATGCAGATGCAGGCTTTTGCAGCACACAAGCACACACACTAAAACCTTTCAATTTCCCTTGTTGAAAACAGATATTTCTAGTGTTATAATGCAGCACTTGGTGCTACTTGAAAAGGGAACCCACAATGAAAGACTTCTTTGCCCCTAGGGAGCTTCTAAGAGTCTTACACCAGGTGTAAGAGCAAGAAGTGATGGGTGTGCTGAGCCACCAGCCCCTAGCACACCAAGTTTAGGGTGAGGATTTGGAGAGAGTCCCATGATAGGGTCAAACATAGGGACCAGACCAGCTATAGTAAAGCCAGGCTGTCATGAAAGAAGACCGTACATCTCTTTTAAAGCATAGACTCAGAGAAAAAAACTATGGGAATAACAAACAAACAAATTTCTCGGTGTGTCCACAGGCAGTCAGTGGCTGCCTACGACAGATACACAGTCCTGTGACAGAATGGAAAGTGTAATATCATGTCAGCACTTTCCAGGCCAATTCTGCCTATTTCGTGTTGATTTTCATCTCTTTACTTTTCCCAGCAGAGGGAGCACCGGGCCAAAGTGCTGAGAGGCGGCGACCCATAGAAGACCACTTCAAAAGTTTCCTTTGTCTTGCTTTTCCTCCGTCATAGGCACGAATGCGAGTCGGGGGCAACGGGAGGACCCAGCCTCCTTGCAGACTGGGCAGCTTCTCAAAGGCCAGTCCCATCCCAGTCCCTGGCTGGAGGGAGAGGAGGGCTGGGCAGGAAGAATGGTTTTTGACCACATCAGGGTAGGATGCACAGCTGCATTGCACCATGCATAGGTGCACGCACTCTGTGCAATGGGCCCTGATCCCCACTCCCAGTGTCCCACCTGCTTCCCTGCTTCTTGAATTTTAATTCTTTTCTCTCCTGCTCTTTTATTCCTGGGAGCTTTCTGCATTCCCTCAGCCTCTTACCTGAGGTACATCTTCTGATCCACTGTAGCAGGGGGAAAACGGATATGTACCTGTCCCCTGCAGCAAAATTGGGGTTCGACCCACAGCCTAAGTGAGTACCAAGTGTGTCAGGCATCCTCGTCTGCAGCCTTTCCTTTGCTAGCAGAGGATGAATCCAGATGATGCCCAGCATCAGAGGCTGGATGAACAAAGAGGTGGGCAAATAGCTCACAAAAAGAAGACAGAGAAAGAGAAGTGGGAAGTGGCAGAAGAGAAACCTGAAGAAGGTTAAAAGAAATTAGAAGAGACAAGTCTGGTACTTTAGAACACTAAAAAGAGATGCTTCAGTTACACTGCAGCAAGGCATTAGAGTAGGAGAAATGAAAATAAATTCAGCCTACAGTCCTAATGAAGTAAATTCCAGAGTGGGCTGAGACCTTAACTGATACAAATGAGGATCATTATCTTCACTCTGCTATCCTGTTCAGCACAGGGCAGTGAGTGCAGAGACAGGAGGGGACAGCCAAGGATGAGATGAAGTACAGCCCTGCCACCTTGCTGCTGTCCTGTGATGAGGAGCCTCAAGCAAAGGGCCAACAGCAGCTCTCTCTGTGAACTGAGCAGGCCATCTGCAAGCCTCAGCCATCTTATGGTTTAACCCCAGCTCTTGGCTGACTCAGGAGCAAGGCTTCTGGATGCCAGGCTGGCAGGTTGGCAGGAGGACTGCTGTGTCTCTGGAGGAATGGGTTGTGAGCAGCTTTGTGTTGTTCCCATGTGTGCCCTGACAGGACACTGGCAATATCAGCCACCTGTGGGAGAGGCTTCTTTGGTTTCAGCTGTCTTCCTCTGCCTGGCAATGCCCACTCAGCTGTTGGGGTCAGTCCTGGTGCCCTGGGGACTGGGTTGAGCACTGTGAGATAAGAAACAGCAGGCACAAAACAAAGTGCTTTTCACCTGCCCATGATTAGTATTTGTCCTCAGGGTGAGTGAGGTGGGCACCATTTTGATGCTTCCTGCTGTTATTAAAACAACAACAACAACAAAAACCCCAAACGGCTATGCAGTGGTGCGAAGCAGAGCAGCACATCTGCTCAGTAAAGCAGGACCCTGGGAACAAACCTCTGCCCCCATCCTGCTAATGGGATGCAGACTCCTTGATGCAGCCAGAGAGAGGTTTCAGCCCCCTGCTGCAGCTCCCAGGCTGACCTGGGAGCCCACCTCTCCCACCAGCCATCCATCTCCTCCTGACAACAGAGTGTGGCTGCTCTCCCACAAACCCATGATTTATGTGGTGTGGAACTCACCAACATCAGAAATTGAAATGACCCCAAGATTTGCCACGTCCAACATTAAACCTAGAGCCTTGCAGCCTAACCTTGTCTTCTTCTGGTCTCTCCTTCAGCTCTCTCCTTTCAGAATGAGAAATGAAAGCTACAAAGAAATACAGCAGAAGCTTTCTGTTGGTAATCTCCATCACCATATTTACATGTTAATATTTCATATCATGTTTAATATTGACATAATAAATCCCTCTTGGCTTGGCTCAGTCAGGTATGACATGTAAGTAGGCAGTGACTTAGTTTCTGAGTATTTACCCCTAATGAAAAGAGCTGGAGCCCAGATAGGTCTGAGAAAATAAAGATACATTAAGATAAATTCACTGTGGCATTAAATCAAACTCTTAACAGGATGTTTCATTTAACATTTCTCTAAGACCCAGCCAAAAGCATCTCATCCAGAATCAACAGAAACATTTACCTTACATAAATGTCTTTGCTGCAGGTGCAGGGTAGTGGCAACAGAATTTAAGAGTGAAATTCTAATGCAAAACTGAAGCCTTTACCCAATTTAATCTCTTTATCAATGATCTTGATAAAAGTCTCATTAAAAAGACACTAGAATGAAATAAAAATGAGTTAGATGCTTTCAGTCCAAAACACATTGGCATTTTGAGGTCAGATTTTTGAGTTTTGAAATGATATTTGAAAATTTAATGTCAAAATGTTTTTAGGTGGTTTATTTTGGGGGCTGTGCTATTTGTATTTCTTATCAGGATAGTTCTGATAACTGACATCAAGGAACATCATAAAATTGTAATAATTAGCTTCCTCATTAAATAAATGACCAAGTGATCTACTTCTGAAATGCTACAAGGCAAATTTCCAAAAGTGAAATTTCAGAGAAAATATTTAAACAAACATATTTCTGGTTCAAACAGGGTAGAAATAACAGACCCAGTGAACTGAAAACTCAGTCTCAGCCATCTGTAGTGGAGGCTTGCATCTGAGCACTGCTCCCAAGCAGGCAGGCAGCATGCTTGATTCTCTCTGAGGATGCAGGTTAGCATGCACTGGGGTAGGAGATCCTCTGCCTGACCTCTCCCAGCTTGGTCTGTGTGGCTGTAGGAGCGGGAAGAGGGTGCAGGTAAATGGATAAAAGCTCTAGCAATCCATTTGTTAAAACAATCCCACTTCAGTGTGCAGGACAGCAGCATGCACAGTGTGGCTTTTTGTATGGTAGAAAACCAATCCAGATGCTCATTTTCACCACCATGTGACAGCAAATGACTCATCTTCACTCTAAGCCAGACCTGGAGACAGGGGTTGGACCAGAATTCACATGAGATTTTGTTTATCTCCGTATTTCTCAGGCTGGACCACGAGAGTTGGAGTTGGGCGGCAGGTTTGGTTTCTTACACCGCTACATTTGGGTAGCTGCAATGTGGTTTCCTCGATTGCTTCACAGCTGGGTTAGAGACATTTAGACAAGCACAGCTGATGCCTTAAGCTTTAGCTTTCATGTTTTTCAGATTCTGTGCTGCCTAGGGATGTAGTTCTGAGCCTCATATTAAGTGCTAGTGAGCTCTCTTCACAGGTAGACAAAACAAATCCTTTTCCCGCTGAAGACCAAGGACGATGAGTACAACTTTCAGGCCCAAAGGCATAAACAACAGTGGACTGAAGAGAGGAACAAGAAGGATGAGACCTCACAACCTGAAGCTGAATTGGACAATTAAACCCCAACATGCAAATGGATCAAAACTTACAAAAATGTAAGATCTTGTGACCAGCCAGCCATTTTGTGACCATTCCAAGTCCACCTTGGGTGTAGCCCTGGTCAGGCTCCTGTCCTGCCCAAGATGTATCCTAAAGGCCTTTCAATAAATGCCTACTTTATTCTCTAGCTCCTTCCAGTTTCTGTTTCAGGTCAGCCTTCCCAAGGGATGACAGTGAAATGTAAACTCAAGCTATGACACCAAACAAACTCATTTTGCCCTGAAAAAACTTTTTTCTTTGTTATGCCTTGGGGAGAAGCCAGTCACAATATCGTGGTGGAGGTGCATGATCCAAAGGGTTATGATAAAGGTGCCAGACCCTTCACAAGCTAAATACACCTTGCATCAGGTCCACAAGTGTCACAGGTGAGGTGGCATCCCTTTCTTTTCCAAAGCAGTGGCAGCTGATTTCCCTTTCAGCACACACCTCCACAGCACGTGCAAGCTCCAGGCTAGGTTGTATCCAAATCATCCAAAACTACATCTTTGAGAAGACCCTGTAAGAGCTACATCTTTGCCTCAACTAGGGAGGAGCTGAGTTATCCACCTCTCCCACCACACACTGGTTTCAGCCAGTCTGGTTGCCGTGCCAGGAGCAGGCAAGAGGATGGCTGTGGCTTCCCTGAAGCTCTTTCCGAGGAACTCATTCCACCCCACAAGCCACCCCAAAATGAGTCTTGTCTGGCAGGTGCCCCTGGAGCAGCTTCAAAGGTGCCATGCCCTCAATTCCCCTCTCCTTCGGGGTAGCAGCTGGATCTATCCTGCCTGAAGGTCTCACTCTTGATAATGAAATTTTTGGTGAACCAGGTACCCAAACCAAAAAGGTCACAGAAACAAAGATACAGACACCCCAAATATGGTCCTCATCTCCTTGGATGTGATTTTGTTCATTTAAATACAATTTTCTTTTGTTTTAAAATCTGGAACAAAGATGATTTCAACACAAGGAGTATGCCTCACCAGCACCAAAAAGGGAAGGAAAGATTGGCTTTGGGAATGACTGGCTAAAACCAGAAGGACCCAGCATTGCTATTTTATTTGTTACAATCTGCATGATCTTAGGGAGGACATGGCAATTAACAAACACAAGAAGACCAGAACTCTGCCCTGAGGAGCTTGTTTAGCTTAAATTAGGCAGACCAAGCACAAACAAGTCTGGGTAACAAGAACATCTAGAATTTAAATAGTAAATATTAAGAAAAAAAAATCAACTACTGCTTGGGGCCATAAGTCATCCTTTAATTGACAGCAGTTCAAAGGAAAGTTTCCCAGGGGTGAGCCATTTCATAACTGTTTGCTGTGGGATTCTCCTCTATCCCCTCGAAGGACATGGCTCCAGCAACTGCTAGCCATGGGCTCGGAGCTCAGGGCTCAGCTGAGCCACCGCTACTGACATCTGACCTCTCCTCTCAGGTCTGGCCATGAAGGATGTGGCTCCCCAAAAGGTGTTGCCAAACAAGAAAGAAGGCTGGTGGAAAAGTGCACCCAACTGCAAAATACTGAAGAAGGGGTCAGGGTGGAAAAGCCTTGTCCTTGTCCAGGGCCTGAGCCAGTCATGACTCAGGCCCTGGACAAGGACACTGGAAATCTGGATCTCATCCCAGCCTTGACCTTGGACACGTTCCTCTGTCTCCATTTGCCTGCCTCCACTCCCAAATGTCATCTGCCTTCATCGCACTGTTTATAAAACTCTTCGGGGCAGCAACTGGCTCTTGCTACACTCTTGTGCAACACTGCTCACCACTGGATCCTAGTCCTGTCTCGAGTCTGCTGGCATTAAGCTAATGAAAAAAAAAAAAAAGTGAGAGAAAAAAAGGTGTAAACACTTCAAAATCTGTAAAAATATTCAAAGACAGGCAACTGCAGGGAGTTCAAACGAACCTCAACAAAAGATCTGATTTGCAGTGCTGCTACTAATTATTGCAAATAAAAAAATCCCCAAACCTGGCTTTGAACGATCAATGAATAATGGCTAGGACACATTTTTCACCCAGGAACAATGGAGAATTTTACACTGAATAAGTTTTCATTGAAAAGACCAGACATTTTTCAGGATTTTCCCTCCTTTTGGCAAAAATTTGCTATCATTTAAAAAAAATTAGCACCGAAGTTACTGGTGAGTGGTTTTGCTGTCTGAAAAAAAAGACCACTTTCAGTAAATTAAATATCCCAAGAGTTATCCTGCTAACAAATTTCATTAAGGGATACTATGGGCTATTTCACAAGAAATAAAAAAAATGTCCTTTCTGGTCTCCGCACAATGAAAAGAACTTCAGAAGTTAAAAATTTAAGGAAGCTGTTTTCCTGAGTTGAGGCCTGCTCTATTTTTCACACAGTGTTGACAAGAGCAAGATGAGAAAGAAATGCAGTTTCCATCATCTATTCAATCTCTGGCCCTTCTAACGATTAGCAAAAATGCCTGTTTCACTGGTGTTTTCTTGTTAAATAGAAATTCTTCCCATAGAAACACAACTCGAAACCATCAAATCATTTCACAACTGACAGATGGTAACAGACATCCATGCAGCCCTCAGCTGGTTTTAGCCAGAGAAATGGAGGTAAGAACTGCTGTATCACAATCAAACCCTGTACACCTCATCTATCTTTAAGGATTTCCTCTCTGAAATAAAGGCACAAAAAAGCTGCAGTCACACAACTCACTAGTAAAGCCAGCTTACACCCATTGCTTTGCTCTGCCTTGAAATTAATTTCTTAATCAGGAATACTTTTTTTAAATAGGGCTGTAGGATTCTCTCTTTCTGCTTCCCCCTCACTGAATTACCCAGCACACAGAAAAAGGTGAGCAGCAAGATTAAAACATTCAAAGGCTCAGTATGGTTTTTGAAATCCAGATGAAGCTGTTCCCCACCACAGGGAAGATTTATCAGCATTGTCCTGTTGTTTTGTAAAATGATTTCTTCCAGAGCAGGCAAGCCAGGAAAAAGCCAAGGGGCATAGAGATGAACAAGGCTGTGTGGGAACCTACCATTCATTGTCTCTGTGCACTGTTACATTTTCAGCCTGGCAATCTACTGACAATCAGTAATGGTCCCTCAACAGCCTCTTTGGAAGCAATTCATGGCCTTGGTCTCATGTCTGAGACAGGTAACTTCAGCTAACACCAACTCTGGCAAGCTCAAAGATGTGTCCAAGCATCCCAAGGAATGGACCAAATGAAAATCCTGCATGCAAGGTGTGAGGCTCTTCCAGAGGAGAGCAGTGCATGTGAGGAAAGCTGCCGTTGCTGCTGTGCTGGCTTTGAGTACAGAGGGTTTTCCTTTCCTTCCTGGGACTCTCCACCCTGCTGGTGCCACACTCACTGAATTCATATGGAGGTGGGAAAGCAATGCACTACATAGAGTGCTGGCCATGAGCCCTCAGCCTCGTCCCTCACAGATGTTTGGCCTCCTCAGGAAAATGGCTAGAAAGGACTTTGGGTGCCACTTTCAAAGGACCTAAGAGAAAAACAAACATTTGCAAATGCTCCTTGCTAGCATTTTCAGGTCAGAAATACAGGCAGCTGTGGAACACACGTAACATTACAAAGCACCCTTCACATCCAGCACTTTCTGTACCTCACTTGCACTCCAGAACAGCCTTTGTGTATGCATGCAGTGCAAAAGAAGTCTGAACTGAGGAAATTCCCATGCAAACTACCCTAAAAAAAATCCTTCAATATGCAGATGTTTTCTTGCTTCTACTACAGCAACTCTCATGGAGCTGTGACATTCAAGGAGGATTTGTTTGCAGCATTCAGATATATCATTATCTGGACAATTTTTCTTGTGAGGCTTATTTTTTCTCCTGCATTATTGAAATGCCTGCACTGTACTCCTGTCCTTGCCTTAATCATTGGGGCACAGACACAAAGTAAGTGAGGAAGAGTCCATCATGATGGAAATAAAGGGCAAGTAGTGATAGGAAAAGGGAGAAGAGTTTTAAATTAAACGAGGAGAGATTTAGGCTAGATTAGTCAGGAAAAAATTTACTCAGAGCATGGTGAGGTACAGAAACAGGTGGATGCCCCATCCCTGGAAGTGTTCAAGGCCAGGTTGAATGGGGCTCTGAGCAACCTGGTCTGGTGGAAGGTGTCCCTGTCCACAGCAGAGGAGTTGGAATGAGATGATCTTTAAGGTCCCTTCCAACCCTAAAAGGTTCTGTGATTCTTTGAAATAAAATATGAAAAAGAACACATGTGAAAGGAATAAAAAACAAAACAAAACTCAAGCTGAGATTTCACAAAAAGCTGCATAAATTGTCTTTGGCATTGAAGGAGAAAAAAATGCATTTGCTGCAGGTGAAGGAGAACTAAATCCATTTATGTGCAAGCTGCAGGATTTTAGCCCTTTCACTGATACAAAATATTCCAGCATTCGTGGTGGTAATACTGAGAATACCTTCTCATCCCTAACCTGCCAGCAAGCTGAAGGTCTGATCGCTTTTAGGCACGGAAGAGAAACATTCGGGGTTTATTTTAAACACAGCCGAGAGCTAAATATTTATGTTTCCCTGTGGGGGCGAAAAAAAACACAAACAAACAAACAAAAAAAAACCCTGAACAAAAAAAAAGAAAATAAGGGGAAAAATAAATAAAGCAGGACAGAACGGGGAAAGGATCCCAGCGCTCTGTCCTCGTTTTGCTTTGGTTTCGCAGCTCCCCGAGCGCAGAAACCGCCGGGTTTGGGCGTCCGGCATCAGCGGCCGAATTCTTGGGGCGCACTGCCCCCTGCCGGGCACTGCGGGCACTGCGGGCCCTGCCCCGCGTATCCCGCCCGGCCTTGAACACTGCCCGGGATGGGCGTCCGCAGCCTCTCTGGGCACCCTGTGCCTGTGCGTTGTCACCCTCGCAGTCAAGAATTTCTTCGTGACAGCTGATCTAGACCGACTTTAAAGCCATTGCCCCTTGTCCTATCACTCCGTGGTTTTGTAAAAAGTCCCTTTCCAGCCTTCGAAGTCGCTCACCAGCTTTCAAAATGGAGGGCAGGGAGGGTCAACTTTTCATCGCGTCAGTCCTAGTCACTCACTGTTTGATTCCCTTCACCACCATATCACACCTGAAGACTTAGCAGGATTTGGGTTTATTAATTTAACCACAGTCACCTTCCTCACAGTGACCCACGGATGGATGCATGGTCATTTGCCCCACTTCCTACTGCAATGCTGAGCCATTTTTCAGCCTAAATATGTACAGACAGCTTTGGTGCCTCTGTCTTAGGGCAGTGGGCTGGGAGCAGTGGTACCCCTGGGAAGCACAGCCCGTTGCTCGGGGCAGGCCGTGGGTGATGTCCTCCAGCGGCTGCCTGACAAGGTGGGCAAAATCCTGCCACCAGCTGTGACAGCCCAGTCAGGCACAGGAAGCCTGGACTAGAAGCACTAAAGCAAGAGCTCTGAAAAAAACCCGTTTTCCTCTGAGTGTTTGTGTGTGTGTGTGCAATTTCCATAATAATTGTGTCTGTTGTCTGCAGACATGAATTCATTACAGCAGGAGGTAAGAGAACAGCCAGCCTCAATATACATTTCAAATTCCTTACTAGAGCCTTGATTTATAAGGCACAACCTGAAACACTGACTAGCTCATTGCCTCTTAGTGAACTGAATTTAGCATGATAGCTGAGAGGACTGAAAAGCAAATGAACAAATTTTGTTCTTAATACACTCCATCTCCGTATTTTTCATTTTTAAGAGTTGCTATAGCTGTGTCCTGGGTATCCCCCTGCTTCCCCCACTCCACCCCCCCTCCTTCGTCCTGTGCATGCTCCATCGGCACTTGCATTAATCCGGGCCCAAAAGTACTAAATTGATTCACAGTAACGCAGGCACCCAGGGGCAGAATATTCCAGGAACAAATGAACTAATCATCTCAGAGCCTCTGTGCTAACCCACATAAAAGCCCACTGCCCAGAGTGGTGGTGATGAGGGGCTCAGCCTGGCCCCTCAGCTGACCACACAGCACCAGCTCCCACAGCAAGCATCCGGTCTGCTCCGGACACGCACGTGGAGGCTGCCAGGCACAAGCCCGTGTGAGACAGTGCTCTTAGAACTCCAGCATAGAGGAATTGGTCTAACAGGGAATCCTGCAGAAAGAGAGAGGTCTGCAGTCATTATAAATGAACCTTCATGGCAGCAACAACAGGAAACAGAAAATAATGTTTTGCAATTAGGGCCCGCAGCTGTCACGGCGCCAGCGTGCCGGCTATACACAGGTGCAGCTATTACAGCACTGAACAGCACACACTAAAGGTGCCATCCACACAGCCAATAATACCACGGCTGAAAAGGTATTTCCATTTGCAGCCGGATGTTGGGAAGGAAAAAAGGACAATAAGTAGGCTGTCTCTCAGCCACCCAGGCCTCAGCCTTATCTGGAGCACCAGGTGGGCAGAGAAGCTCCTTTCACCATCTGACTGGGAAAACCAGGAAATGTCTGAGTCAAGACCATGAGGCTTCAGCCAACTGAAAAACTGGCAATGTCTTTGCTTTCTTTGTTGTGAATAGAAAGTTTTTAGAAGCTTCTTCCTTTCATGTTATTTAAAATATCCAAAAGATTCTTGAGAGTAGAGGAAATTCATGAGTCTCTCTTCTGGTCTTTTTCACACAACACTCTGGGAGTGCCACTCCGCCAACTTCAGTGGCAGGGTCTCTTACTGGTGGGAACAAGAGACAACTAGACACAGAAAGAACTCTGTGGGACCCATTCATCAATATTTTGCCCTTTTCCCCCCACTCCTGTCCCTGTGTCAGCCCCATGCAGAAGCAAGGGGGCCTGGACAACCTGACCTCCAGAGGTTCTCCCAGCCTCAGTTATGATGCTTCTGTGACCTCCCTCTGCTGCAAAGTGGCTTAATCTTGTTTGGCTCCATTGTGATCTATTGCAGCTCTCAACCACTCTCCAGTGACTCCAGGGGCACAGGATGGTTATTTCTCTGCAGTCTGCTTTAACCCCCTAAATCTTAGAGACAGGTCTTAGAAAGGGAGAGGGAATCACAGACTTACCAACCCCTTGCAAACAAACCAAACATTTTCCAGACTGTTTTACCACACACACACCCTTTCTTTCAGCAGAAAGGGGAGCTGTTTCAAAGACACTTAGCAGAGAACTAAGAGAAAAGCAGAATAGGGGTTATCCAGTCCAATCAAGCATCCTGCCCCGGGATGAGGGGTTTTTTTTCTGATCTATAGGCCACTAAACATTTTTTCACTGTTGGTAAAGATGTCTAAATCATAAATGTAAGGCTAGCATCAGGTTTGCCTTTTCCTCATGGAGGTCTTGAATGCTGTCCACAGACCCACAAGCATCCATAAGTCACAGACCCCTGGCTTCCTGTGCAACACATGCAGCTGTCACAGGTACGAGAGTGTCCTCATCCCCCCTCATCTCTGCCAACTCTGAGCCCACCCCAAGGTCCCTGTTGCCACAGAGCCACATAGTTTAAAGCTAATGTGAGTAAATAAGCCCACCATGAACTCCACCCTTTCGACTTGCAGTCCAGACACAGACCTAAGCTTTTATTAATTTTATTTTTTTTTAACTTTGCATAGCAAAATCAAATCACTTGTCACCTCAGCCTCACTGCTACCCACCAGCTTCAGCTGGGCTTTTTTTGGAGTGATCCTGTTGAGCATAGAGACATGGGTGTGAGGCTCAGGACTGTCCTGCTGGGATTGCCTGACCCAGCTCAGCATGGGACAGGGCTGTGACATCCAAGGCAGAGCTCCATCCTCTGACCCAGGGTGGAAGCTGAGGAAGGGTCCGGATGTTTTTGGACTGATAGTGCCAGGAACCCATTGAATGCAGGCAGGGGAAACAGCTACCCCCAGCACCAAGGCAAAGGCATCCTCCAGATTCCTGAACAGGTCCCAGCTCACCAAGGTAAGCAGAACCAAGTTCTTTTTATAGGCCTTAAAATTAAGGAAGGCAGTAAAATTAATTTGAAAACTTTGCAGGAAGCTAGCATAATGAAAACAAAAGTGGACTGATGGACTGGCTGGCATATCCTCGCTCTGGGAAAGAGCTCAGGCAGCCACTTCCAGAAAAGCTGGAGCCTGCTGGAAGAGAGCACAAAACAGGAAACACTGCTCAAAGGAAGCTCACAGACAAAGTGGCAATGTGGAAGAAATTATAATGATTAATACATCGCCTGAAGTGGGCAGGGGAGCCACAAAAGATTGAGAAAAAAGACCCAGAGATTTGATTTTTCCACTGCCCTTCATCAGCAGCAGTCATTTTATACCAGCACAAAGCAGGAGTGCAATCTTCACAGCACAGAACAAGTGCACTTTATGTTGCTTTTCTCTCTATTTTCCTGCTGCAAAGTTCCCAGGGAAAGGGGCAATCAACACCATTTGTCCCTGACCACTGGGGCTTGGAGCCTAAGCTAGGACAGAGACCATAAACAACTGACAAAGGGAGAGGGAAATCACTAAGAAGAGCTACCACATTTATCTCTGGCCAGGATGGAAGAGGCAATAAGAATAAACTGTGGACAACATCCACTGACCAGCTGCAGAAAAAGCAGAGTTACAGAAAAGAAAAACTTGTTCCTTCTCTTAATTTGATTGTGCTCCAGAGTTTTGCCATAATCAATCTCTTCTAATATCAAAAGCAAACCAAATTAGAGCCTTAGATAATAACATTTTAAGCCTGTAGCTCAGATTCAGTCACTTTTCTATATCCATCATAGCAAGTCAGCAGCAATAAATGAATAAGGATTGAAAGACAGGCATACAAAACAGGTATGTAATGCCACCAAGGCCAACCAGCAGCTTTTGGCCATAGCACCAGCTGTCAGCAGACCAACAGTCCACTCTCAGGGCATTTGGGGTTTGTCCTGTGAGGTGCCACCACACTTCAGCTGCTGTGCTTTCTCCTGAGTGAAGAGAGTTAAGATTTCAGTTCTTAGTTTCTGCTCTCTGAAAAGCCGTGGTTTGGATTAAGAAGTGTCTCGCTGAGGTTTACTGTGGATGGGAATATGTTTCTGCCAGGTCTGTCTTCAGGTCCTCAGCGTAGATGAGCAGCAACTCAAACTGCTTATGAGATTTTCACTACTAGTACATTAAGAAATTTAAACATACCTAGGTGACCGGTGGGTTTGCAACTATGGGCAAAGGGGCATGTTAGATATAACTTTTCCTCAGTAAATTAAAACCACATATATTCCCAATTATTTATTTGCTACATCAAGTCCAGAGCAGATGACATTTGCATGATTTTTATCTCCGTGACAGGGGAAGTATTTTTGGTCTCTCTACACTCTGCTTTACAAGGCTTCATAAAGATATTCAGATGTATAGTAGTTGCATCCTAATTTGTATATATGTTCTGTGATAATGTTTGGACTAAGATTCTTGCTGAGGGGGAAAAAAAGAAGGGGGTAGTATTCAAAGGAATAGGCCACTTTCCCCTAAACCAAAAGCAAGCAAACAAAAACCAGAACAAACTTTGTGGCTAGATCCTTCATTTTGTTGTTTTTAAAACAGAGGAGGAACTTTTTTTTTATCTGGATATCCAGAATATTCTTCCAGCTCAAAAATATTTATCTCCTGACTTGCACTTTCTTGCAGCAGTCTCTGAACTCCTTTGAGCCATTAAAGGATTTTGTCCTCAAGTAATTCCCATTAGGGGAATATTCAATTTAGAAACTTGCTTCCTCCTCGAGGTTTGCATGTGAAATTCACAGTTAACATCCCTCCTCGCTGAGTTTCAGGTCAGTGCCCTATCCACTGAAGAGAGAGAGATATTTAACAATTAAATAGTCCTCTAGGCTACATCCGTACGAGGCAGTCCAGGAGTGCCTCCCAGCCCAGGGGTCTACGTGCCCTGACTGTTTTCACTCTATGATGGAATGGTGTCACGCTGCCTCTCCTCACACTCCCCATCCCATAGGAAGGAATGTTCTCTCCAAGGGTCAGGAAGAACACACAATGCCCTCCCAGTCCTCAGGGCAGGCAACTGGGGTCTCTGGCCACAGAGCCAGCCCCACAACTGATAACTGGTGACGAGCTGGGCACAAGCCCCAGAATTATCTCATGGTGTCTAAATACCTTGTGTAAATCTGTCCACTGCTTCAGGCACCCAAGAAATGGAGCAACCTGAAAGGCAGGAGGATATAAGGATATATTTTTGCCTGTTCAAAGACGACACAGTTCTGCTTGTAGAAAGTGAGATATTTTTCTATTCTCAGGCTTTTGATATTAAGAATTAGCTATCCACTTTCCAGAAAACAGGGAATTAGTCTTTCCAGACTACGTGTTTAACAGAGAAGAAATGAATCTTCATGAGCTCAAGACATATTCCCTCTTCTTCTCTTAGCCCCTCACCCCCTGCCTCATATCTCTTCTATGCAGTTTTTCAAATAGTTTAATAATATTCACAGGGACATTAGATTAATTGGATTTTAATTCCAAATGACTGTGAAAGCAGAGAAGTGAGTCACCAGTCCATGCTAATGAGAAGATCTATTAAGGACCCTTCTCTGATAGACACATAGAGTAGGGTTATAAATATTTCATATTCAATTAATTGAATTTTGCCCCCTGTTATATGATGCTGCCCTGGAATGTTAATCAACTGGGACCAGAGAGGGAGAGAGGAAGAAAGAAGGGGGAAAAAAAAAATCTAAAAGAGAGACTTTAAACAACATCAGAGCCATTCCCATCCCCAAATCCTCCCAGTTCACACAGCGCCCTGCACATCAGAGCAGAGGCTTTCATACAGACTGCATCTGGTTACACACAGTGGATAAATTAATGTTAATTAATCAGACAGTCATTTTATGGAGAACTGTGCGCAAAAGGTTATTCGAGCCCTGCTGCAAATAGATTTATAGGTATAATTGCCATGTTGAATGACCCTCTGTACATGGGCTCATTAAACTGGCCATCAGTCAAGAAGTCTAATTGAGGAAGGCCCATATCGTGCCGCCGGGACCCCGCTCTGGCTGCAAACAAACCCGCTCTGCAGAAGCCAGCTCTCTGAAAGCCGCCAATAATGCCATTTCCCATCCTCTGGGCACTCCTGCCACTGCCACTCCTGCCAGCTGAAACTCTGGGCAGGAAGGAGAGAGGAGAGCTCCCGTGCCCATCATCGTGGCTTTACATCATTTGCAAAACACACCGGGGGCCTGGGCGCAGCGTGGAAATGGTTTTATTGACAGCTGCGCTTTCCAAATGCCGCTCTGGCCTTGGCAGCTGGGAACAGCTTGGATGCACAGGCTTCAAAGGCACAAAGATCAGAAGGCGAATATAAAGACACTAAAGATTCTTGATGACATTTCATATTTCAAGAGCATGTCTTGATTTCATTGGAGTGGGGGAGCGTGAGTCCAGGCCAGGAGCCGAAATGTCCAGGACTGGCAAACAAGCACAGATACACCACCCCGAAAGCAGGGCAGTTCATGGGGCTGCAATCCTTCCTCCAGTGCCACCCAGGTGCTTCAGCTAGGCTGTGGCAGACAATCATTCCACGGCATGGGGGCCGTGTCCAGCCCTGTAGGTGCTGGGTCCAGCATGGAGCCCTCTAAAACAGCAGACAAACTTTGCCACCTTCCCTGGCAGCAGACGCATGAAGCCATAGCCTGGCACTGTGAAAACTTGCCTTTTGCTCCTTCCTGTGGCATGAGCTGCCTGCTCACAGTCAATTGTTACAACCTCTCTGTGCCTCCAGTCCCCACCTATGCAATTATTTGTTTGAAGATTGCCCCTTTTTTCACACACCTGAGGGGCCTTGCACCCTGGTTTACACACTGAAGGCTGCATTTCAAGAATTCTCTTTCATGCATGCTGTGGATCACACACGTGTTTCCGGAGTGGAGACAAGGAGGAAATACATGGCATCCCCCACTACCCAAGTGTCTCCTGGGCAGCCACTCACCAGGCCAGCCAGGGGCTCTCTGGATGTCAGAAATTGGAGTTTTTTGTCCAAGCTGGTTCCCAAGACACCTCCAAGGGAAACCACACCATCTGCTCCACATTGGAAGGTGTCATTTAAGGGTACTTGGGGAAAAAACACATCAGAGTAACAGTCAGGTAAATCAATTTGAATGTTTCACATTATCTCTTCCAATATTCACGTTACTCACTTCTTTTAAGGTTGGCCTTAGTAGTGTATCAGCCTGATCAAATATAAAGTGAATGCTATCTTTCTCAAAAGAGAATGCTATCAAAATGCTATCTTTCTCAAACACAAATTAAAAATTAAAGCAGAAAAACTGAGGTGCACTAATACAGAAGCCATCAAGGCAGGAATAAAAATGAACAAAGAAAAACCCATTTATCTCAGAGCAGCGACTGTGTCACTGTCTGAAGATGTTTCTGATGGGGTTGATGATGAAGAGGGGTTTCCATCCCTGGACAAGGCAAGGGTTGCATAGCATGTCTGAGCTGTGGCATCATTTCTCTTCATCCTGTCCCACCATGAGTAGTTTGGCCTCGATGTGTTCCACACTCTTTTTCAAGTGCTGGTGGGCACAGTATTTATCTGTACAGCATCTGACAGAAGGATCAGGAAAACTGACTGTGAGCATGGCATGCTCCTGGATCAGCTGCCTGCCATTGCAGCTGGCTTCAGAGGCCAGCTGCACAGCTCCTCATCCGGGTGCACAGGGAGCCATGCTCCAATAGAACAGCCTTCAGGCACACCTGGGGTTTCACCTTCAGAGCTGTTCTATGGATGGACAATAAATTGGGTCCCAAGGGCACTCCCAGGGCACTTCTTGGACCTGATATTTCCCCATCCTGTGCACCCCTTCTAAAGGCCATATTTGAGTCAGGAGGATGAAAGCGTACCACAAGTTCTTAAGGCATACAAACGCTGTTTCTCCTATGGACAAAGCAGCATTTCCTCCTGTAATAGTAGAGTTTTCCCCCCAATTTATCTAAGGTCTTCAATTTCTCCCATTCTCCTGCGCAGCACACCTATGTTACCACAGATTAGAAACCCACCTGGCAGTTTGGGCGTCTGGGCTGCTGCAAAACCTTTCGTCTTTGCAAAAGGCAGAGGAGAATCTTCTCTCGAGTGCTCACCCACAGAGGGCACCACTCGTAAATGCATCTGAGTAAACGCGCTGCCATTTCACGTCTCACCAGCACAAACCCAAACCCTTCATGCATATCATTACTGTCATCTCCGGGAAGAAAGGGAGCAGCAGGCTGACGGCGCACAAAAGGAGAGGCTTTTAAAGCGCACACTGTGCATTCGCGCTCATGCTGAGATGTCAGGCAAGGCTTCCCATTCTGTAAGGCTGTGGAACGCCTCTAGCCCCTGAGAGCTGAACTGCATCCGCTCAGTGACACAAGGAAAGAGAACGGTACCTCAAAGGGTAGCTGATATTTCCATATGCAACCGTGCATGTCACTTCATCTTGGGCAAGGATGAGGAGACACACATGCTCTTCCTCTGTCCACAGCGGGTGGGGATTCCACCCTTAAATGTTAAAGACAAGTTTTTATTTACTTCTGCAGCCAGTAGATAATTTTTCTGAAGTCCTCAGTCCGGGGCTAAGAAGACAAAGGGTTTAAATGTGAGTCACTAATCTCACTGATAGGAATTTTGCCCCTAAACTTCCTTGGGTGTTGAGATTTCAACTAATATTTCCACAAAGGACCCTAGATCAGGTTTGTTGAGCCTGCTTTTACATGTGTAGAGAGATAAGTGCAGCTTTAAGCAAATGTCTACCAGTAGAGTAAAAATCTACAGTTTTCTCACCCACCTACTTCATTTTAAGTGATACAAAAATCCCAGCTATGTGCAATGTATGCACACAAAACACAGCTAAACAGGGAGAAAAAATATCTGCCCACCTTGTATCCCACTCCTGTGCTGCCTTCATTGCTTGGCAAGCTCCAAGTGGACATGCTTAGGGTGGGGGACAGCTTAGAGGACAGTAAAAATGTACACTGTGCATTCAATTCACTGAAGAAATTGCTGAGCTGTTGCTTCTTTAAATACCAGACCCATAGTTTAGTTGAAATGAAGTTTTACTCTTCATTCAGCTTTCTCTTCCAAGTGCATCTCAACTTCTAGTTTAGAAAAATCAAAATATGCTGAAAAACCGCTGTTAGAATATGCCTTCAGTCCAAGGGGGTAATGGTGGTGGTGTCTTTTTGGTATTCTGATATTTAAAATCAACCTTTTTCCATCCAGTACAACCTACCCTTCTCCTTTCTGTGTGATAGTCCTGTATTTCTTTCTTACAAGCCATCAAGATTGTTGTTCTCTTCAGAATCTCTCTAGATGCACTTGAGTTTTTTGCAGCACTAAGAACCCACAGAGGGATTAAAAACTAATAACATTTTGGTAATCACCATCACGCATTTTAATCACTGAAGCGCACTCTCAAATTACACTAGAATTAGAATTACCAGAATTCAAGTTCCTGACATCATCCTTTTCTAACCTGAATCGCTACTTTGGCTCTTTGAGTTACATACTCCTGTGCCAAGTAGAGGCACGAGTCTCCTCTAAATAGTAGTGGCTGTTTGTAGTCTTTCTATAAAATAAAATATCATCCCCCTGAGAAGAAGAGGAGAGGAAGGCTCAATACAACAGATTGATCAAGGTAACCTCAAAGCTAACAGCCTTTTTTTTCCCAAAGGAATATTTTACAGCTATTTATAGCCACACTGTGCTTCTTTTGCAGGACTGCCACATTTGGCTAGGTATGCTGCCTGGTCCACAGCAACATAGCACAGCAAAGCTTTTAGGTAATTTTCTTCTTTTCTACCCAGCTTTAAGACTAATTCAACCATCAAGTTTCCCTGCAAATGCCACGTTTCAAAAAGCCTGTTTCAGTTTTGGCTCATGTAACATAGCACATTAAATCCGTATGACCAGTTCTCTTTGATTCCCAGGGTGCCGGTTTTCAGGGAGAGGCTCAGGCTGAGAAGGCAACATGACAGGAGAGTAACAGTTTTCTCGCTAGCCCAGACTAATTCATCACTTTATAGGAGCTGAAACTACAACATAAATCAATGGCATTATATACAAGCAAGTTTCACTTGGGGAAACACTAGGAGAGAAACACCACTGATCATACCTGGCCTCTCTTGAACATACACAGCTCAGGAAGAACTGCAGAACAGGGCACGAGGTGTGCAGGCAGATCTCAGGGCACAGAGCCGCAGGTACAGACCCAGAAGCCCCTTTGAGAGCACTTATTTTCCAAAGCAGGTGCTAAGGCCAACCTGCTGGGAGCATTTGCCTTCCGCAGTCTTGCCAATGCCCAGAGTTGATGTGAATTTTGCTGGCTCTGCCAGAGCTCATGCTGATTCTTTCATTTTTGGAAGGCAATTGCAGACTGGCTTCAGCCCACAGGGTCCCAGGGCCAGCAGCACCCAACTCCCCATCCCTTTCTGGGGATGTGCCCTGGTTCCCTCCCACAGGAAACAGGAATGGCACAATCAGACCTTAAGGGAAACATTAGATGCCCAAGACGAAACTGAGGCTGGTGCCACAAGGAGAACAACACGCACAAGGACAAAAAATGACAGGCCAAGTTAAGGGCAAAGCTGCCACAAAACCAGACATGGGTCACCTTGTCTCTGTTTCAGCAGGAGCAGGATGGAAAGCTCAGCTGCTGTGTAAAATCCAGCAGACCTGAACATCTTCCCTCACAAGTGTGATTTCACCCACCCACTCACCCCTGTTCACATTAGACGTTACTGATCAATAATGCCAGGCAGTGACACAAAGCAAATTGTTTATTCAGATCAATCCTTTAATCCCATCTTGCCCTTTAAAATAAATTAGCAAATAAACTCTTCCATGAACTATGCCCTAAACCGTAATGTGGTCATAGGACAAAAAATTCCCATCAGAGAAAAAAAAAAAAAACAAACCACTTTTTTTGGAACTTGTGTTGGTTTCACTGATTTGCTTCTTCTCAAAACATTAGGACTCTGCAAAATTTTAATCTGACACAGAAATCAGAATGCAGTAAACAGCAGATTCTTTTCTCAATCATGCATTAGTTAAATGTCGATAAAGTAATACCAATACTTTAACGAGGGGACTGCTTCTACAAAATCCTGATAAAAACATTCTTGGAAAGCATTTTAAAAAAAAGTTGCAGTTGGTTTTGATGTGTGGTACTGGTCTATTTTACTGGGTTAAGTGAATTTAGGAAAAAAAAATTAAAAATACCCGACACAGCATTTTGCAGCAGGTTATCTCAATGCACAACAAGCGCTTAGGAATCAAGCCTCAAAACATCCCTGTAAGTCAAGGACTTTACAAGCAGGGAAACTTGCATCAACACTTAAGTCAGATGTCAAGATCACACAAGGACTCAGTCTTGACTCTTGTGGTGATCATATCACATCACAATATTTTGTAGAGAATGATTTATTATGACTGTGATAATTACTGTTCAGGTTTCCTATTAGTGTTATCTGCTGGAATGTTACCCCTCCATAAGATGGGATGTTTTTGAGTAGAACAAAACTGTTTTTTGAGTAGAACAGTGTAGTCTGATCCACTACAGAGCTTTTTCAGATTTAACACAGAACTGCAAGTTTAAAAACACTAACCCTGCATGGCTCCTCACTCATTTTGATACCAAAAAGGAAGTTCTGCATCACTAAGACTACAAAGTAAGGCTGATGTAGCAATGAGCACCAGCTGTGTCATTAGAGAAGCACAAGTCTACAAACCACAGGCTGGTTGTCCCTTCTTCTAGTCTAGATTTGAGTTCCCCCTTCTGCCTTTTGCTTTTCTCTTACTTGGCTTGAAATTTTGGCTTAGCCAGTTATCAGTGCTCCCAGTCACCGATTCCCAAGGGACTTGTCTTGCCCTCATCACCAGCAGGTGTCACATTGAAGGATGTGAAGCCCAGCTCCGGCTGCAGTCCCTCCTCCAGGGTTTGCCCCACACCTCCTTCCCCCTGCTGGGGCACAAGTCAGTGCCAGCACCTTGAGCAACCCCGTGCCTGTCATCTTCTACTTGCACCATCTCTCTCCACAACCAAGAGATGAAAAGTTTCCCAGATGACAGCTGCCCACAGCGCCAGGCTATCAGGCAGCTGGTCTAACTCTTTCCTAGTTGCTTTCTGTCCCTCTCTCTAATCACAAGATTATTTGTTGATTAATAGTTGTATATTTCTGTAAAAGAGAAAAAATGCCTCTCTTCGAAAAAGTTTAAATATATAAAAACACTTCATAAAAATATTTTTTATAAAAATGAAATGCCCCATGAGCCTGTAAACGTTGCCTGTAATATCTCCATTAACAGGAATAATTTGAAATACAGTCATTCAGGCTCTTCTCTGCCCTCTCCGGTAAGATTTTAAGATAGCCAACACAAGTGCTAGTTGTCTTGTACTTCGATCCTCCGGCAACCCGTTTTTCTTCTTGCTTTTTTTGTTTACAATACAACGGTTTGATTTCCAAATGCTGGCAGTTTTCTTTGGAGGCATCATTTGTCTTTGCTTTTAATAGAGTTCAGCGTGGCCTGATTCTGAGCCCTTCTTACAGAGTGCGTTTGAGGTCTGATTGGTAACAGGAGCAACACCAGGATGCTTAGAATGTGCATGTGAAAATACACAGACCTGGGAACAGAAGCATAAAGAATATTACACTTTTGTTGTGAATAACATGAATTCTACAACCCCAGTATGCAGACTTTAGTGCTAAGGGGTGAATGCAGAATGTATGAACCTGACCTAGAAAGCACAAAAATATACCCTTTTTTGTGAATTTCACACAGTTGTGGAATATGGTATCTGCTGGCATGGATGAAAATGCTGCTGGGATGATAATGTGGCAGGGAAACCATTAGCAAACCCTGGAATCCAAAGTCTGACAGCTCAGATAAACCCGTGTGATTCAACCCCAGACTCATTCACACCATCTCTCTTTTAATGTTAGTATTAACATTAACAAGGCCAAGTTCTGAAGAAATATCATTCATGCTTCAAAAAAAATTTAAAAAGTGACAGAAAGAAAAAAATTCAATCAAAGTGCTGAGATCTGAAATAAATCAAAATATTCAGCTTTTAACTGGAGAAGGTCAGGTAATGGCATTTACAGAAGGCTTGCATTTTTTAAGGTAACTGCTCAGAGATATCTGTATTTGGTATGTTTCTAAACATCAAATATTTTTATTTCAAATAATTCAGTATACACGAGGTCGAAGAGAAATAAAAAATACTTAAACCAAATAGACGGGGTTCCAGCAGATTGTGGAAGATGATGTTTGGGACCAGTATAGTCCAGCTGTTAAACATAGCAATCCACATTTCTGTGGTCTCATTTATCCGTAGTCCTTAATATCCTTGTAAGATGCTTAAGATTGCTGCTTGTGGTGTGGTGTGATTTTTGTGCTCCAAAAATTCATGCCCTAGTCCAAAAGCATAACATTTCCTTGCTTATGATCCTCTAAATTCAAATGTTAACTATAAGTCAACCAGGGCTAAAGTCACCAGGGCAAAATTATTAAGAAATGAAGGTAAGAAAGATTTGGAATAATTTTTGCTCCATGGTAAGTTTCCTGTGTTGAAATCAAGTTTCAAGAAACAGGAATAGAAAATGTCGAAATTCAACCTCCTGCAAACAGACAGCAGCTATCTTGACTACCAGTTTTGTATCCTTTATGCTGGAGGAGAGAATTGTCTTTCTTCTGAACCAAAACGTGTTACTCTGTATTGACAGTAAAACGAAAGAAGAGTAAAGCCATGTAGTCCCATCTCCTTTTTCTAATTATTTTCTCAATTGCTCTATTTAAAACTTGGTTTTATTAGAGCACATTCAATGTTCTCTGCAACACCAGAGTTTTCTTATTTTTAAGGAATCTGGAGAAGTACTCACTTTGTAAGAGAAGAAGCATACTTCCATAACAGAAAAAGCATCCTTATTTCAAGGAGCCGTGCTCTGCCAGGAGCCCTCCATCTCTCCTGCTGATCCATCACACCTCCTCTTAGAGGCATTCGGCAGCAGGAAGCCTGGTCTTTGCTCAGTACCTCCTTCCTACTGCCCACTCACATTATTCTTAACCTCTTCGGCCTTGGCTACTGCTAATGGCTGAGACCCAACTGTTTTGAAAATGGAAACCAAGTATATGAAATGTCACATAAGAACGCAGAATAAGAAGAAAGTGCCCTGCCTTGGCATTTTTATAATCTCATTATGTTACAGGAGTGTGAAAGTCACCTCTTATTCTTTAGCAAGTATCCTGTCTGAGCTCTTTTCAAATGTGATGGAATACTAACTGCCTTTCAGCATGGTTTGAGTTATCTAACAAAAGTCTGTGATACCATGGAGAGGACTTACTTGTAAAACTTTATGGTGGGCTCCACAGCCAGCATGACGAATGGTGCGACAGTGTAGCACACAGCCAGCTGAGTGACTGCCCAGGTAACAATGTCGTAGGCTATCTTAAGAGGCACTGACGAGAGGAAGTAATGTCTGCAGTTGTTTCTTATCTGCAGGTCAGGGAAAAGTAAGCAGAAAATTATATAAATTCATTTCTTAGGCAAAGTCACATGCACACAGCAGTGCGTGACTCTCTGCTTACCATCAGCATTAGTACGACAGGAAGGTTTGTACACTAGTTACAAAGTACTGGGAGCAGGAATACAGATGTGTATGGACTGGCAAATTCAAGATCTCACAGTCAACCAGTGGCAAACAGAGAAGTGGCCCCCAGTTTACTCTGTCATAACCACAGGTGCAGACTCTCTCATTCCGGGTGCGTGGCACATTATTTTTGGGGAGGGAAGCTGTTCTTCCCTCCTAGATTTCATTTCTTACTGGTTATCAACAGTAAATCAAAGTTCCTTTAAATTAACAAGTAAGTGCTTATACCTACAAGTCTGTGCCATTCCCTAGAGATTTTAAGTTAATTTCACATCTGTGAAATCCTCATAAATGAGAGACAAAGCACATGTTCAGCAACCTGCTCTAGCAATAGTGGTTAATGCTGGTCACTAGTTTAATTCTCCTTTCAGATAAACCTAGTTATTTATCCATAGTCAAACTCCAAAATACAAGTGGTGCTTCCCAGCCCTGCACAAGTTGCTGGTTCCACCTGAAAGATCAGCAGTGATAAATTTAACAAGAGTGACACATGAACCCTGTTCTGTCTTTGGTGAATGTACACAATATAAGGCCCAAAAACACAGAGACCATTTTACTGCATCAATTGCATCCACACAAATTGTTCAAGTTTGGGCTAATGCTCAACCCATGGCAGCTCCTTTGGCAAGACTGGGCCCAGAGTTAATTACAAGCCAGCATACAGGCAACATGACCCAGCAGAAGTCTGGAATCCAACATGACCTTGAATCCCAGCTAATTTGACTACATAGACACAGCTGGTGGCACCCCTAAATGTACATCCTCAAGCAATATTTCCTCTGGCAGCCAGGGACAGCAGTGCATCATGTCCAGAATTGGTGCTGGTTATAACTGCTGGGTACTTTGCAATTAGCATCAATACAGAACAGAGTTTCAGCAAACATCAAGGCTGCAAAGGCATGAAAGGGGGCTCACAGCAGGGACAAGCTGCTGGACCCTGTGAGGGTGCAGCTGACAGCTGGAGAGTGTCTAGCATGGGCCTTAGAAGAGAACAATGAAAGGTACATACTGCTCTGGCTGCGAGTGTGATAAGGATTCCAGTAAGAAACGTAAAATAATATCCAGGATAGATACCATGCCACAGGGCCGACAGGATAAATGTTAAAGCCGTAGGGTACCAGGGAGCTCTGTCATAGCAGACACTGCAAAAATGAAAACAAAACAGAAGAGGTTGAACAATGGCCACTGCACATGAAATCCTTCTGTTTCTAAGGTCTTACTCTGATTTCTTAGTGGTCTTGTCTTGGTTCAGTCACAGACTAGGGGATGAGGCAATCTCCCTTCATTTAAATGGAGGTTTAGATGGAATGAGGAAGCATGCTTACGTGCCAATAAGTTTCCACAGAGTGCCTGTACAAATATTTCTGGTGCTCAAAGCATTTAAATCAATAATGGAATAAAGGGCAGGCAAGACTTTGTTCACCTTTACATCTCTATCTGGAATCATACATTACCCTTTCAAACTCTGATGACAGATCAAGAGCAAGTTGAAAGACAAAGAGATGTGACCCCACCCTTCACTCTAGTGAAGAGAGGTATTTTTAGACACAGTTATCTGGCAGATGCTAAGAACAACAGGGAGTGCCGTAAACTATTGCAAAACAGGGAATTCCAGCTAACTTTAGCAGCAAAAATCTTACTCCCAAGATGCAAGGATAACAGTTTCAGACAACAACACCCAGTCTATTTGGCTATCTGAAGTTTAATCAAATGCTGTGCTCCACAGAAACGGGTCAAGATAATGCATTTCTCCACTGAAATGGGTCAAGATAATGCATTTCTTACCAAGAATCATTTGAATAATGAAAAATATTAGACATTGGCTTTTAAGATGTATAGATTTACTATCATTTTAGTTACAATAACTACATTAAATCTGTGCCTGCATTCCAGACTGTATGCTGAGCTTTAATCACACCAGAAAGTGAAATGAGCAATGAGACACAGTCCAATCTACAGAATTTGGACTTAGGATAGTATTTATAATATGTGCCTTAACAGTCACACGTTAAAATCACATCATCTCAGTGCTGTAAGTCTCTTCCCCATATCCTAGACAAGGACTCTCTGGCAAACATCTTAGGGTAACTCCAAACCAGACTACCGTGCGGCTCTGAAGATTTTGACCTTATTTCTCACTGAATTTCTGGATCCCAGTGACACAGCAAGACTCACCTCTGCGTGGGAAACACAACATAGCAAAGCAAAACAGTACAGGAAAGATAATGGAGGGAGGCAACAAAATGTTATTGCTTTGTATATGGAAGTTTTGAACAGTTCATTTATGACTTTGCTGCTCATATATAAAATAGGAGCATTTTACACTTGCAGCAATAAAACTTTACAGCACCAAATACCCTTGTGTTGCACCAACTCTTAAAGACACAGGAAATAAAGGAAGAACAAGAGGCTATACATTTATGAGAGCCACCAGCCACAGCTTTTCCAGGCCATGGAGAGTTTTTGGATCTCACAAGCATGTAACTGTTTAATTACTCTTACCGTTTCAGCCAGGCAGCTGTCTGAATATTCCAGTTTTCAATGTACATTTTAAAACTTGTTGCAGTCTAAGAAAGAAGTTCACATGAAATGTTAGCAAGGAAGCCTGTAAAGTACTACTTGCAATTAAAATTAGTGAGGAAGTACATGGAAAATATTAATTCTAGCAGCTAACTTTTATGAAGACTGTGCCACAATCCATCATTATACTAATATGACTTGGGAGGGACATTAACTAGGCTGATGGCTCACTGCTAACACTTGGCACTTACTCTAAAGTCTCACTTTGTTTCATATAATTAAATACGGTGTTTGGTTACTTTTCAAATAACGGGAAATCTGAGAAGCTTTCTTGTTTTATATGCTTGCCCTTCCCTTCAGTTCATAAACAGCTTTATTTCTGGAAGAGCTATCTTGCCACCCATTATGCAATCTGGACTTCCCTACAGTACTACTAAAAACAAAGTGTTATTAAAAAAAGACATTTATTATTATTACTATTACTATTATNTTATTATTACTACTACTATTTGGAGAAAGAAAGGGGAAGACTGAAAAACATGGGCAAAAAACAATAGGACTAAATTTAGAAGCCAATTCTCAGCCCACTGCTAAGCTTGAGAAACCAGAGTAGACTCCAGTGTCCTGAGAGAACCACCCATACCTCCTCCTTTGAGCTCCCCCAGCTTTAGGGGACTGCTGGACTCCATTGGTCAGCACCTGTTCCCCTACTGCTGAGCAACTTCACCTCCCAACTCCACCTTGGTCCCTCGCCTGCTGGTAGAAGCCTCCAAGGACACCCTGGCCAAGTGGGAACATGATTCAGTGACACTGCAATATTTTGCTGAATCAGCTGAAGGCAAGGGCTCACTGAAAAAATGGATTAAGGGCAAAGGCTTCCAAGGGGAATGTGTAGATATCTTTGCACTTCCGTGCAAGATCCTTAAAGCTGGCATTTCATCCTCTACATTTAAAGAGTTAAAATGATTAGCAATTCCCAATGCAGCACCACCACATTTTAATTGCATTACTCTACAAAGAGAAGCCAAGAAAAACACAGTTTCTCTTCCAACTAATATTGTCACTCTCTTTTGGCCTCCTTTAAGTTCCCCTGTTACATTACCAAGAGAGGAAGTAGTTGCTGGCTGTCAAAACAAGCACGCTGCCAAGGCTTTCAAGTCCCCCACGTGCGCTCAGGCCCTGTCATGTTTTAAGGCCCACACAACCCCTTCCATGTTCTTATCTTTTCTACAGATCAGATAGCCACATTTAGCACTCAAGTTCCCAGCTCTGAGGTAACTTTACACACGCAGGTGGCTATACCTGCTGAATATATAGACTGCTTCTGTACACACTGTGCAATCACACTTCAACTCCCAGCGTTGCTGTTGGCACACAAAATGATGGTTCAAGGCTTACGCAAAGCCATGGTCTCTGTAGCCTGTCTTTTCCTCGTTGCACTCATGATCAAATCAGACAGCACCCTGTTTTATACTCTTGGAAACAATTTCTGATCTGTTGCCCATGTGACCAGTAGAGGAAGTAAGTTTTGAGAGGCTGTCAGTTCACTGGGTAGAGAGGAGCAAAGGCTCCTCTTTCCTTCATTTGGCTTGTCTGAAGAGTACTGGCTGCATTTTACTTTCCTCCTTCAAACAGAAGTTGTCCCAGCCCACCAAAGTAAGAATCATTTCCTGCCCCAAAACTGAGTCAGATATAGATTCAAGATCTCAGAGTGGTATCTAGGGTTCTGCTGTCAAGAAGTGTAAAGCATTTCTGGGCTGTATATCCTGTACTCATCAAGGAGCATACTAGGGATTAATCATGGTTAAAAAGGAAAAAGAGAAAGAATGTTGAAAAACAGGGAATGTATAATGAGACTTCCAATTTTGGCATCTTCAATGAAGAATTACAGGAGCTCTTTCATTTTTGAGAAGAGCTATTACAGCACATTCACTTAGTTACAGATTGTTCAGCAATAACGCAGTCAACTTATTTTTATCTGTGATTACTTTTAAAATCACAACTAGAAAATTACAGAGGGAGGCTCCTCCTATTTCTAAAGAAGAAGCCTTTGGAAAGCAGTCTCAGACATAAATATTTCCACATCTCACTGGCACTCACAAAATATTCTTCAGGGCAAACAAATTACATGGGCCATCTTTTGCATTAGAGACACAAACATGAATAGTTTTCAAAAGGCTAATGGATCTTAAAAGTATGCAGCAGTCACAAGGAAGCAGGGACAAATGTTTTGAGAAAGAGTGGGGCTCGCTGCATGATGTTCTAGATCAGCACCCATCTAAGCTCTGTGTCCCCCTGTCAGCTCCCACTCAGGTTGCTTGGTTTGTGCCTGCTATGTCTCCTACCCTTCCTTTTCTCCATGCACCAGAGGCAGTTCAGCCTTTGCATGTGTCTATGCCACTTGTGGCAGCCTCTTTCGCTACCACCACTCATCTCAACTGGGCTACAAAAGTGAAAGATTGTTAGAACAAACAGAACACACCACAGATGGTGAAGAATCATAGCTGTGAAGAATTTACTGACCCACTGAGCTCAGCCACAATCTACAGTAATTGACTGCTCATTTATTAAATATCTGATATAATTATTTATTAGCCCTCACTAAACTATTTAGAAATACAACCTGAATACAGAGCGTGAGGAAGCCTGTGAGACAGATGCATTTTATCTGTCCAACAGATAAAATACAAAACCTCTCAATGCTAAAGAGGACCAGCCTGGTAGCATAGATTTCCTTTCCTTTCAGTAAAGCCTTTACCCATTATCATCCTCATTTCTGTATAATTATGCCAATGCAGCCACTGCTTTATCTCACCTCAATGTTCCAGATATTCAAATTGGACAACAGGTCCCAGCGGAAAGTGCCTCTCTCATCAACTCCACTGAATCCGTAACCAGCTGCATTGTTGACCGCATCTGCTGCAATGTCAAAGCAAAACAGGTCAAAACCAGACTGCTGGAAGAGACATGTTTTCTTACAAGTCACTATGGCACTAAACAAACATTCAAGCCAGCTTTGTAGGATTTAGCAACCTCTCTTTCTAGGAGAAGCTTCTTCTTTGCAAAAGGGTATTACCATGAGGCTACACAAGAGTCATTTCTGCAAGAGGGAAGACTAGCTACTCCTTGTGCAGAAGAAATAAAATAATAAAATAGCAAAGAATATAGATCACTTTTCCTATTATTTGGCCTTTATTATTCATCTGAGACAGATATTGCCATAACATGAATGAGCATTTTTCTCAAAAGGGCACCTGGATGTCACAGCATTTTCCCGAATTTAAAAAAAAAAAAAAAATTAAAAAAATCTCAAAGACACGCTTATTATTTCTATTAAGACTTCCAACATGGCTATGTTAATTAAGACTGTCATTCAGAATTCTGCAGACAAAACCTTTTCCTAATCCTGTTGCTGAGTGTCTCACTAAAATGACTCAAAACCTCTACGAACCATATAATGAGAAACTTTCAGTTACATACTTAGCTACTTTAAAGCAACTAAAACATTGGATAACAGTAGGCATTGCACACTGATGCAATCTCGTCAACTATCTCCCCTCTCAGAGTGTCTGGAAGTCACCTCATCACTGGGTCTCAAGACTCTTGATTTCAGTGCCCCCCTGCTAGAAATACCTGCTTGGAGAGCTAAGAAAACAGAAGGGATAATTCACTATTGTTTCTGGATCACTAGTTGCAGCCAACACTGAGGATCATTGGTAGAAAAAGCGAAGCACAAATACAGGTAAGGCTTTTCCTTCTAGGTCATTTACAAAATACAAGCCTGGTTATTCTTTAAAAAGGTCAGCATTTCTTCCCCAAGAATGAAAACTGATTTTACTTTGTAAATGCTGTGAGTACCGGCACAAATTCATGGAGAAGCCCTAGTGTACAAAACTAGGGAGGGAACCTAATTATAAGCAACAAGACTAACAATAAATAAATAAACATGCAACCTGAAACTTCATGTTTTGTTTTCCACTTTCCTAAATGAGATAGATTTTACTGATGGAAAGAAAGCTCTCCTTTTTTTTTCTTTTTGTTTTTTTTTAATTTCTCCCTGTTTAAAAAACCTGAAAGAATAAACAACAACCCTGCCTGAAGTTGGCCCACAGTCCTGCCCAGCCTCAGAGACCAGTGGACTCCTGGATTTGCTCCTCCTTGCTCCAAAGTTAGCAAGGACCAAATAATTAGAGTTTCTTTGCCAAAACCAAGAAACCAGGAGTCACGGGATGAGCAATAATTATATAGAAGGCCAGGCTGCTGTCTGCAGAGCGGGGTGTGAAGCACACTAAGATCACAGCTGTGCACCCCATAGCTGCTCTCAAAACCCCACAAGCTCCGCAGAGCCTCGTTTCCCTGCAGACTCGAACAGCTCGGGCTGTGTGTGGCTTTCACAGTTCCTTGGATCCGAAGTGGTTTCACTGACAGCTCGGAGTTAAGTTTGCAGCCGTGTCCCCAGGACTATCTCTAATGCAGCGAGAAGCCGATTTTTTTTTTTCCTCCATTGATCTGGAGGAATCCGGCGGCGCAGCTCCCACACAATGGCGCCCCTGTCCTGTCCTGAGGGCAGGAAGCATTTATCGGCCCGTTTCAGCAAGGGCTTTTGTAATGTCCCGGGCCATACCACCGGGAGCAAAACTGGGAAAGGATAAAAAAAGGATAAAGTGCTTGCTGTTCTGCTGCCTGGACTTGGGATGTGAACAGAGAAGGCCCCACCCTCCACTATGCAATGCATACTTTTCCCCGAACTGCCTCATTTGTAAAACATTTCTACAGCCCCTACAGCTTAGTCTTGTCACAAATGCAAGTTCAGTTTATCTCTTTAATAATGGACTTCCAGTTAATTATAATACCAGAAAAAAATGGAGGCAACAATTTAACACTGGATCCCACAAAAGTAAGTTTGTGAGCAAGCCATTCTTTATCTCAAAGCCTTTCCCATCCCACACATGCCAGTCCTGGCTGCCTTCCCTGAATCTTACAGTTTTATTCCCAGAAGTTTTATTGCAGCCTCACAATGAATCTCCCTGGCTATTTCCATCCCACTTCAGTGACACCCTGTTCAGCTTCAAAGGTATACGCATTGCTTATTGGACTTCCAGGATCTCCCCTACACACAATGTCTTGTAATACCAGCAAAAAAATCCCAGATATTTTCAGCTTGGCCTAAATGATTTGGCTCCTCACATATAGATTGTGAAGCGTGACATATAAAAGAAGGTAAAAGGCAAAAAGATTATTTTTGACCAACAGTCTAGCTGGCTCCTAAAAAATTTGGTTCCCTCTTTAGTGAGCCCACTTCTCCTCTCCCTTTTCCTTGCTAAGATTTTTTACCTTCCCAACACTTCCTTTGCTCCCCGCGGTTCTCCAATCCCTTCTCTGGACTGCTCAAAGCCAAGCTGTATACAGGACCCCACAGTGTTTTAGAGGCAAGGTCCAGCATCAGCCCCCCAACAAGCACAGGGTCCACTGCCTAAAGGAACACATCTCCCATGTGAACTACAGGTTTAGGGACAATTTTATTTGCCCCCATCCCAGGTTTCAGACCTCCTCCCCAATTTAGGAACTTATTTGCTACACACAGAAGTATATAATGTAGCCAGACTTACCCAACGTCCATGCAAAATAATACTTTGGTTTTGCTGCCTGTGTTACAACATACAGGTAACCAAGTCTTGACAAGAAGGGAGTTTTATCAAGAAATTCGTTATCAATAATATATGCCATAGGGAAGTTCTTGGTAAGCGTCAAGAATAAAATGAGAGATACTAGTGTGATACACAGCTTGTACATCACTGCTCCCTAAAAAGCACAAACAATGAAACATTCATTAGAAACATTCGCTTAAGGGGAAGAACAAGGCAGTGCTCATGGCATACAAAAACAATGGGCTTCAAGAACCATTAAAGTTACTAATGACAAAGTTGATACTAATTAATTTAGAAGAGATGACCAAGAAAAGGCCAGAGTCACAGCTCTAGTTTTATTCGGTTTACTGAACTACCTATAGATAGGTAGGAGCATCACAAGTCAAAATCAGTGATGACCTTCATGACAGACTCTACATCAGTATGCAGAGATTCTAAAACAGGAAAGGAAACAAATAAACCAAGCCCTACTGTGGAAAGCAGAAAGCTCTAAGAGTACTGTCCTCTCCTGGAACTAAGGCTGGGTCCTCCTGTAAGCCAAAAGCACTGATACTCAGTGCAACAGTAGGTCTTACTACCCAGCTGCCACCCAAAAGTCTTGCTAAAAACCACTCGTCCAAAAAGTGTCGTATTGTTACAGCACACTTGTACCCACGATACAGGGTATGTGCTCTGTCACAACATTTTCTATTCCATCTCCCTACCTTCCTACACACCATTATTGACAAACACAGCAGTAGTTCAAAGCTTGTTGGCAAATAAGCACCATGAGTAAACCCTTCTTGATCCAGTTGTAATTAAAACCTAATCTGGCACTTGGATACCATGTGAAAATTGACTCATGTTCTCAAAAGGTTAAAAAAATGCAATATACTATTAAAACAACCATGTATTTTTTGACTCTTTTGATTTTTGATGTCTTTTTATGTATCCTCCAAATTCTGGAATAATGTGGTTTTTATGCAGATATTAATAATCTCTCCTGACTTGCATCCTCTACAATATAGTCTTTATTCTGACCTCATTCAGACTAATGTAAATCAGAAGTAACACCACTAGAGTCACTAGAAAGACAACTGTATGCAACAGGAATCATTATACAAAAGCACATTCTCAACTTCAGAGGACATACTCTGCACACATTCACAAAGCTACACATTCAGTGTCACCTTAAGATAGGAGAGAGAAATCTGGACTTCATGCTACCCTATCCTGCTTTTAAAAAAGGCTATTTTATAAGAAGGCTTCAAGTAATATTAAAAAAATATACAACTAAATTACTGTTAAAACTATGTGAAAAAATTACCTCTTGAGTCATCCTAAAGTGTGTGAAATACTCTTGCAAATCACCTGGACAGGCCACAGTTTCTGATCAGCTGTGATTCATGTACTTCTAACATCTCCTGCACTATGGGGGAGATTTGACTTTTTCGGTTTTTTCTGACATTTCCTCTTTTGTCTGGAGCTGAGCTGCAACTTGTCATTGTCAGAACCTGCAGCCCATTCCCATCGCTGCACAAAGGATACCCATTAACAACTGGTTTTGCATGCCAAAACCATTTGGGGAATTCACTAGCCCCTTCACATCCCTGACCTTGTGATAAAAACAGCAGGCACTCACAGAAAAAACTCACTGTAATCTTTACAGGCAAGATAACCCAAAACTGGTATTCCTTCTTAGCTTTTAATTATGAGAATCATGTACAAAGCTGTACTTTCCTGCCCCCTGCAATCAATCTTTGTCATTTTAAAACTTACAGTTGGAGAAGGATCAGGAAGTCTGTCATAACCCTTCTGCTTCCAGTTCACTTCTAACAGTTTCATGTGCACATGCCTCCCTTCAATGAAGGCAATATAATCCTTGTAATTGCTGCAAGGCCCTGCTATGATGCTCATAAAATTGAGGAGATAACTTAAATACTCCAGTAAAGAAGGTCTTGACCTGTGAAAAATCAGCCACACACAACAGAACAAACAAACACAAACAAAAAAAACAAAACAAAACAAGGTAAAACACAGCAAAGGCTTTCACCATTGTTTTTTGTTGTACTGTCTGCCTCAGTCCTCACCTCTCTCCTGCCCATTTCCCCCCAGCTGAAAGCTCTCTAGATCTGTTCTGGGGAAGATTAAACACAGTCTGTCATATTCTGGTGATGTCTGGTAGATGGCAGTCAGAGCAAAGGTAACATGGAGGTGCTTAAACTACAGGTGAACTAATGCTAATGATTTGAAAAGTTGTAATCTTAGAAACTTTTTACCTAAAAGTAGCAATAAATTTGTCCATTTTGGACAGGTCAGCAGTACCAGGAGTGAGAAGCTGGTAATTGGTTTTGGACATCTGTCCAGGATGTCAGGGACCATACTGCCTTGTTATACAAACCACAAGGCAAGGAGTCTCAAAAATCAGGGCTCTCACTCCTGGGAGGAGCTCTCACCCACCCTTCAGTCCAGCCTTTCAAAAAATGGGAAGTGTCATGTGAGATATACAGGAAGAGAATGAAGAAGAACTCTCTCCTACTGTTCAAATAAAGGAAGTAATTGCCTGTATTACATCATGAGCGGGAAGAGGAACTCAGGGGGAAAAAAAACCCATATGAATTGAAAGACTGTTGAAGATGAAAGTCAAAGAAAGTCTGTCATATTAATTTTTTTCCATTTTGCATGTGCATATCCCACCAGTTCCTTCTGGGGCTGTAACATTTACACTTGATGTAAAATGAAGAAGATCCACTGCCCTTGCTACAGATCAGTAGGATGAAAAAAGAAAGATGCAAACGCCTCTTAGCAGTAGTGTAGTTTGTAAATTGTTTGGCTCAGGACTTTTATGTGGCAGAAAATGCCAACATCCAAATTGTGCACTGTGTTCTGCACTGCATTAGAGTGAGTGCTCCCCACAAACGTCCTAATTGTCACCATTCAAGTAAACATGGAGCCCTCAGATGAGAACACAAACTTGCGCACAGCGCTTGAGGACTCTCCTGCCCAAGACACAGATGGACACACATAATGAAAACACACTTAAAATTCTTTAAGACTAAAACAAATTTCTAGCAGGAAAACTAAGCAACAGTTAAACATTTTCTGTTGCCTACTTCTATTCTGAAGTGAAATTAGGTTGAATAAACAGTTAGATTAGCAAGGATTTTCTGCATTCACCCTACTGGTCATTGTAGAAGTTAGTGCCTGAATGGTATGTTCTCTGGTGAAAGCATTTCACAGAAAGATGCAGCAAACAATTTGGGGTAAGGGTCATCTTTCTGTCCTGCAAAATCAGGTCCATGATGTGGCCTTCCTAGCTCAACAGTAAGATTAAAGCAAGATTAAAAATAAAGTCATTAGTTTCAACTTGGATTCTGCATATGGTTGGGTGGGGAGACATGAGCAATGCACGAAGGAATGTACAGAGGATGAGTGAGAAACAAAAACAGACCAAGAACAGGAGGGAAGACAAAAGGCTGTATTACCAAAGGGGATTTAAAACTCTTCAGTTATGACTTGTCTGCCACTGACACTTAAGCTATTGGCATCTTCGTTTCTATTATGAACTCATCTACTGTACAAGAAAAAACCCAAGCCTGCTTGGTGAGAATTTGACTAGAATGAAGGGCCAAGTGCACTTAAAAATTATGCTGTGAGGTTTAAAAACAGACCCTATGAGGTCACAGCAAAGTTATATGAGGCCACTTGCAAGATTTTTGCTTCTCAAGAAATGACTCCCTTACTTTCTGAAGTTCATAGGCAGATTTTCTGATGGCTGAATCTTCTGCCTTGGAAATGAAGGAAATAATTTCCTTGGCCTTAAACAAGCATATCATGGTGAAAAGTAGTTATGATTCTAAGAGTAATTCTGTAACACTAGTTCTTCATTAAAAAACAAAACAAAACAAAACCAACCAACCAAAAAAAACCCCAAAAACCACCCCCACACATATTCAACTCCATGTTGCATTCCTATTGAGAGACAAGCTAGAAAAAAGAAGGGTGCTCAAAGAGGTGCTCTCTCCATATGAAAAATGAGAAGACTAGTTACATATAATGAAGAACTAGCAGTGTTAACAATATGGAGGGAGACCAAAAAAAAATAAAATCCAGCATTCAAAATTATGGCAAAGAAAAGCAGCACTTGAAGTGTCAGACTCAAACCAAAATGGATTTTTATCATGCAGTGGATTGTTGACAGGGGAGGAGTATTTACTTTGAAAAATAGTACATGACAGATCAGATGAAGATAACAGCTGACAAGTCTGTATAGTGTAGTCTTAGCCTGAATTTAAAAGAGTTAGTTCAGCAAAGACTTGTTCTGTTTCATGTAGAGTATATATTTAAGTCAATGAGACATTGCCAAGTACTTCAGTGCTTTACTGACCAGCACAGGGTGATAAAGGCAGAAGTCCTGAACTGAAGAAATAAGGAATATAAGGGACAAGGTATGTTTGTGTAAGGAGGGCAATGACAGCAGCTCAAGCAAAACTGCTCAAGCAAATAGAAAAAGCATGTAGGACTTTTGTCATCTCATGGACTGGAAAGTAGCAGGAAACATTGTCATGGCTGGGCTACTATGTTGTCCCTGACATTGCAATGGAAAAAAAAAGACAAACCAAAACAAAACAAAAGATCAAATAACAAACAACCTAAACACTCAACTTCTCTGGAAGAAATTAGACACAAATCACTCAGAGAATTACATCCTTACTTCACAGCAAGACGGTTTTGCTCAGCAGTGAGTTCCTCAGCTTGTCGCCCTATTCCTGGAAAGAAAAGTCACATTAGATCTTTCCAAAAGACAAACAGCAAAAACCTTATGCCTGCACCCCACAAATAAATTTCTAAAGCCATAATTTCAAAATTTCTTTGTCACAGGTGGTTTTAATGCATCTCAATCCCTAACTTCTATGTCAAGTTCTACTCTACGTCTTTACCCAGTTCCTTACCTCACCCCCCCTTTCTCATGCTGGCTACACTGTCAGTAAGAGCAGCCATAGCATTCCCACACACACAATGGAAGTGGCAATGCCACCAACTGGTGGTGACCCCCAACAGCCTCTACAAACTGTCCCAGACTGGAAAAACCTCTGTAGCCAGAAGCTGCTGGCTCATTTAAGCACAAGCCTCCCGCTGGCTCCTTGGTGAGAAATGGAACATTTCACAGCAGGAGGAGTGGGCAGGGGAAGGGAAACAGGCGCTCAGGAAACAGAAGCTCCCCTGGTGTGAACGAGCAGCCCAGCTGCCTGCTGCTGGAGCAAGCCTAAACATACACATCAGTAATAATCTGGAATTGTACAAGGTCCAGACTGGAAGGGTGACCTCCTGTTGAGTGCACAAGACCTTTGGGGCCAGAGGTAGTGCACAGACTCAATGTCCCCAGGAAAACGATGGAAAAATCTTGTGTTACGGCCAGTGGTAAACAGATGCTGCTTATAGCACATACCTCAAAACCTTCACCCTAAAGCTTTAACTGCACATACTGCAGGGAATCCCACTGGCTTCAGCAGAACTACACGGGATGAGTCACAGCATTTGATGTGGACCATGTGCACAGCTCCATGTGCACAGCCCCGAAAGATCAGGGGCTTGGCACCAATTGACACTGTTCTAAACCGTTCTAAACATACTGGTCATAATTACCAATACACACACAGGACCCACATCCTACAACGACTGCTGTAAAGCTGCTCATTTCTGCTCTCTCCACTGTTTCAGTTTGTAAATACTGGGAGAGCCTGAATTTCAGAGAAACAATCAGCACTTAATTACTTAAAGGACTGGGTATTTTGTTTGTCTGTTTCCATTTACGGACAGCTGTGTTAAATTTTTACAAATAGAAATTTGTCACATTAAATTTTTACAAATAGAAATATGTCACTGATGCTTGAACTGCAAGCTGCCTTCATTTGATCAACTGCTCCATATATGCAATGTAATGAGCCTTTTCTACCATCATTAATCTGTAGGATTTCTGGTCTGTTTGAAACGTTCTTGCCTCTGCTGTTGTCTTTTTCGTTTCTGTCTGTTCATTTACCTTCAACGCCCTAGGTGTGTGTGTTCCTCGGCTGCACATTGCTGTGGAATTGCAGCAATATCTGAGCTGACTCAACTTACAGAAGCAGAGAAACCTCAGCAACACGAATGCCAAAATCATGGTCAATTAGCCAAGCTTCCAGCTGTACCTATTATAGCCAGCTAAAAGCATTAGATTCACTTGTGCAAACCTGGCTTGCAAACAATGCCAGACCCCCACGTGGCCATCACCTAAATCCCTGCTCACAGCAACTCTCTAGCAAGGCATTTATTCAGTCACCCACACTTGTAAGGCAGTGGGCCTCAGACCATCAGAAATTTGCACTGCAGTATCAGTAGGCACAAGCAATAATGCTGCTGACATTTTTAGCCCGTGCATTGTACTAGAAACAGGCGTTCTACTGGGAAATAATAGTGCTCTTTGTCACGGCACAGCACAAGACTGAAGACAATGTTATTTTGCTTGCAACTGTGCTTGTCTCTGCACTGGGGAAAAGCTACTGAATTCTATCTCTCCCAACTCATGGAGTATATTACCACTGAATATATCAGTGCTAGCATATTTTTTTGCTAAATTAACATTAATGACTGAACTTATGCATCAAACACAACTCTTGACTTCTGAGAATCAATAACAGCTTCAGAGAACTTGATGGAGATGCACTGTAGCATCTAAACAGAAGATACTGGTACTAGCTAAAATCCAAATTAGGCTCCAAAGGAAGTAGAATACCCAAAGAGGAAAACAGTTGTCTCTGATATTGCAAAAACAGTTTGAGCCTAAAAAATGATCAAAAGTTTAAGTTTTGCATTTTCTTCCACAAAACCACTTTTCTTCCTCGTTTGGAACAACTTACTGAACTACATTCATGCACTCCATAAATCAACCATAGAATGCAATGGAATAAAAAGGCTGTCTTCAGGACATGGGAAGAGATTCCTTTTCTTACCATCATGTAGCTGGCATGCAAGTGTTGTGATCTTCTGTGTAATTATCATCAGCGGACTATAACAAAGACAGAAACAACAGTTACATGTCTTGTAATACAAATTATTCCCAACTTCCTCATGAATGTCTTTATGCCTTTAAAAGGCATAACTGTACTAGCAACAAGTGGAAAACATCCAATTAAAGCTGAAGGAGGCACTCAGGCATAAGACAATTGCCTGGGTTCAAAACAACGCCACAGTAACTTGCACTGGAATTTTTAATTGCTAAGTGCACACAAAGCCTTATTTTATGTCTCCCTATCGTGCAGCAGTGCAAAGTGTAGTTCAGAAGAAATCACACCACCAGGAAATACCAGCTTCTGCAGCCCACTGAGCTTCCTTTCAGGCAAAGACCAAATTGAAGCCCCATACAATGCAACACTGGAATACAGCAGTGATGCTGTAACCCAGCTCTGGCTCTTCTTACTGTTACTCTCCTATTGTCTGTCTCCTCAGTGCCCTGAAAAAATGTTGACTCTGCAGATACAGATGCTTATTTCCCCACATGAATAGCTCTATCAATTAGGACTGTGTGCAAATACTAGAATAGCTGTCAGCACAGCAGTTTCCCACTTGCTTCTTGGCCACGCAGCTGCCTTGTGAACAGCCTGTACAAAGATACACCATCCAACTGGGAGTGTACAGGTATGTGGGATCTGGAGCCCCTGGAAACAGGAGCTGGTTGTACCTGAGGCAGGCTTGCAGCCACCCAGCAGCTTTGGTGCCAACTAAACATGTGGCATAGAAATAGCCATTACTCCCAGTAGGGCCACTCATACTTCCCGTATTCACCTTTAAAGAGCTTCTTGGGAATGAATGCAAATATGACCTGCTGCAGCTAAGGAATGTAGAAAAATACTAAACTTGGCCAGGTGGCACCAGGAGCTGGTTCCCACGAGGATAAAGGACACAGACAAGAGCATTTAGAGGAAGGTAAGAGGAAAGATGGGAGGAAAACCATGGGGACAACTGACTCCTCCATCAGCTGTGGCACCCTAAACAAGAAACCTGGCGCTGAACATCTGCAAACTGGAAGGACCCATGGCAGGCAAAGCACCCCCTCACACTGCTTGTCCCTATCTCTCTGCAACTGGGGACACCAGCACAGGGTGCCCAGATCTCTCACAACCACAACAGTCACTAGATGGGAATGGGTGACGAGGACACATCACTCTTTTAAAAGCATTAGTGGTGATGACTGTATGCAAAACCAGTCCCACAAAAGAGACCTGTCTTCAGTGAGGATTAATACAAAGGGTTGTTTCTCCATTTAAGAATAAATTAACATTAACCAGATGGAGGTTTCTCTTTGAACACAAATGATGTCTTCAACGTGGAAATGAAAACTCAAGTTTGTACACATTTATTTAACTATTTACATAGTTTGACCAGTATATGGAACTTTTTAAAGAGACATAGATGACTACGCCAAACATTACAGCTGTTTATTTTAACTATCGTAATATATTTTCTGGAACACAATTAAAGAAAAAGGTTGATGGGGTTTTTTTAGTTCAAGCATTGTGTTTGTCCCACAGATTTCTCAAAGTAAAGAAAAAAAGGTGGAACTTACATTCAGAGATGTCTCTGTCTAAAATAACAGTCAAATACTTATGTTCTACAGAGATTTTCAAGAGATTCTGGATCATCCTTAACTAAATCGACCTACTGGTTACAATCAAATGTAAACCAAATGGCTAAGATAAACTGTTTACAACCTGATTATCCCACTAATGTAAATCAAACAGATAATTCATAGGCTGAGCGTGGTAAACACACAAATACTGGCAAAAGACATTATTTCATTCTAAGTGGTCTCTTTTTTAACACTTAATATGGTTGATTTTTTTCAAGAGTCGACAAATAATTCTGTGTGGGTAATTGGCATTTTCTACCCAAAACCAGAACATGCAATATCAGCCAATTACTTAATCGGAAACTGCTTTTATAATTTCAGAAGTCCCTACTTGAAATACCAATAAAACGAAGTTTGTGCAAAAAAATTCAGAATAGGCTTAAATATACACAGAACTCGAATGCAACTGTAACAGTGGGGTTTGTACAGCAGTTCTTCCCGAGTCACCTAGACCACTGATAGTAGCTAAGGAATGGACAAATTCAACAATGACTTTTCACCTTCCAGCAATATTGTCAAACAGTCGTTCTAAACTTTATTCCAATTAATCTTTCAAGAAAAGTGATTTATAAGCTGTTTTTACCATTATCTTCAACATCCTGTTTCTCAAAGTAGATTTTCCCACACAAAATTCAGCACTGCTTTCAAAGATACATAAATCCTAATCCTTTAAGCATATGAAAAGGCAGATTTTTTTAATCCTTAGGAGAGACAGAGGCTGTCACTTAACCAAGCAGTTTTACTGCAATAAACACAAATTTTTATTTTGACAGTGTTTGACCTTTTTAGCTTTATGGGGGAACATTAACACTTGTTTCAAATGGCTTCAATTTGTTGCATATGTTTCTTATGGCAAGCACTTCACGCCAATATTGAAGTGGGTAACTTTAGACCTCAGGCTCTGAGCCAAAACCGTATGACTTCAAGTGTCTAAATTTAGACACTTGTCTTAGACAAGGCCCCTGTGGTAAACCAGAGAGAACCAAAATGCAAACAATCTGAGGGCAGCAGGAGTAAAGCCTACACTGAAGTCATACTACATATAAACACAGAGGAGAGAGGTTCTCCTCATCTATATTAGGAATTCATTGCCTCATTGATGGCACATTGTCAGCCAACAGAACAAGTCAGCCTTTCCTGCACTTTAATCAGAAAAGACGGACAGTCTTTCTCCCTCAAATTCCAGCTCCCGAGGAGACAAAGGAGAACAAAAGTGATGTGTCTGTCAAGGTGAGTGGGAAGGAGAACCACAAACTTGATTAGACACCTCCTGTTCTCCCTTGTGACATCATCATATCTCATGTCATACATATTTTTCAGAGTGGCTGGAAGGTGGCCTAGCAGAAAAGGACCTGGGGAGTGCTGGTCAACAGCCAGGCGAACAAGAGCCAGCATGTGCCCAGGTGGCCAAGAAGGCCAATGGCATCCTGGCCTGTGTCAGCAATAGAGTGGCCAGCAGGACCAGGGCAGTGATTGTCCCCCTGTACTCGGCACCAGTGAGGCCGCACTTCCAACCCTGCATTCAGTTCAATTCAGAGGACATTCAGGGGCTGCAGCATGTCCAAAGAAGGGCAATGGAGCTGGGGAAGGGTCTTAAGCAGAAGTCCAATGATGAGCGACTGAGGGAGCTGGGATTGTTTAGTCTGGAGAAAAGAGGCTCAGGGAGGACCTTATCGCTCTCTACAGCCGCCTGAGGGTATAGCCAGGTGTGAGTCGGTCTCTTCATTTGAGTTGTACCAGGGGAGGTTTAGGTTAGACATCCAAGGAAATTTTTCAAAGAAAGAGTGATTCAACATTGGAATGGACATACCAGGGAAGCGGTGGAGTCACTATCCCTGGAGGTGTTTAAGGAACAACTGGATGTGGCACTCAGTGCCATGGTCTAGTTGACATGATAGTCATCGGTCATAAGTTGTACTTGATGATCTAAGAGGTCATTTTCAACCTAAATGATTCTGTGATCTCTCTCCACCCTACTCAGGAAGGTGGAAACCTGCTGTAGTGGCAATGGGAAGACACACACTAAATCTTTCATGACATCAGTGTCAGGTATCAGTCAACACTTCACACAGTGTAAGCACTGTTTTAGGTGAGCAAGGAGCATCTTCCTCCCTCCTCTCCTCCTGCCCACCATTCCCCACTAACTTGATCTCAGGGGGACCATGTCTTTGCTGCAGGAAAAGGCAGAGCACAACAAAATAATGACATTACTGGAACTCTTCCTTAAGGGCAGGGAGGGGGGAGGGATGAATCACAAATTCCTAAACATGTGAGTTTTGATTATTAAAACTTTCAAATACCAGAGTATTGAATTGCTGTTTCTTTTCAGCCTTTCAGGCAAGCTCTAACTTTAAACAGTGATAAAAGATTGAGTAAGATAATACATTAAATGCAGCACCGTATCACATATAGTCAATGGTTTCCAACATGATACTATTTTAACCCTAGACTCTACTGGAAAAAGGCAGTAGTGCTAAAAATAACAAGGGAAGTTAACAAAACTATAAAACTCCCAATCCCTTTTCTTACTCCCAAACTTTGTGATGTACAGGTTTTTGGAGGGGAGCAATCAGGTTGAATTTAGAAAGAAAATCTACCTACTCCACTTGCACTTACAGATGAAGCACCAAGACTTATGCCTAGAAAGGAAGCATTTGAAATAAAACACATTTAGAAGTCTAAACAACTTGCAATCCATCACATTTGAACACCTACCGATTGCACTGCAGCCACATGCTGAGTGGTGATTCCACACCCTCTCCACCTGTCTATTAAGCACTACAGTTACAAACTACTACAGAAACACAGGATCTGATTTATGTGTGGTGTGATTTCCCTTTCCATGTTATATATATTGGCTATGAGTTCAATCTTACATTGTAGCTGCGTGGTACCTCCTGCACACAAACCATAGTGGCCAACTTAATTTAAAAAAAAAAAATCAAGAAATTGACCCAGGAACAATTTTATTTTTCAAGGCATCTAATATAAAGTAAAGACAGCTTTGGGTTTTTGTTTACCTCACATTAGATGCCTTGAAAATAACACAAGACTAAGATGCAACTGTTTACAGAGAATGCTCAATAGAGGGGTTTACTCCACTAAATAAACCTTCCAAATACAAACATATCAGTTAATATAATTTTTAAATACAGCTTGCCCCAAAACAATAAATTTGCCAGAAGCACAAGCCAGTGGAAGTAAAGATGTTTTGTTTGTAGACTGCTGTGGGGGTCCCCGTCGCATCACAGGCTGGCTTCTGCACTGAGCAAGCTTCAATGCTTACGAGAGAAAAGACGTTTTCCAAGCACAGTCTGCTTGACCTTAGGTAATCCTGCGGAGAAGTCTGGCACACGCTTGCTAGAAATAGTTTCCACTGACCTGATTTCACTAAGAGAGGAGGTGGAGTCAAAAGGCTCATAGCAGACAAGACTCCAAAACAGTGAACATTTATTTCAGGGTTACCTCTGCAGCGCTGAAGCCATGACAAGAAGTTCACACAGTCACACCCTGCTGTGACAGTAACCATTGCTGACAAGGGGATGGCCAAGCTGGCAGTGAGCTCATACTTTTGCTTACAACAGTAAAAGGAAGAAGTACTCAAGTACATCAGAAGAAAAACACTTCACTAAGCACGCTTACCACCTCCAAAGCAACTTATAGTTTCCTTCATGTGATGTGCTGCCTTTTCCTTTTGTGTGTGTGTGTGTGAAAGCTCCCAAGCAGTATTTCTTAAACCTTCATGGTAGAAACATGTCACTTAAAAGAGCATTTACATCTGGAGAAGTGTCCAGGAATGTACTTGATGTGTGAAGCTCTCTAGTAGTGATTGCCTGCTTGAATTCTGCCTAGTTCCCACACTGCAGCTCTTGCAGGGCTCCTGTGTATCCAATGGTAAGGGGTCTCAGGGCTGTTTCCAGTGGACAAGCACCCAGCCGAGCAGCAAAGCAGCAAAGAGGCATGGAAAACAGACTGACCTCCCCCTTACTCACCCTGCACCTGCACTGCTGCACTGCCTCTGGGGACCAGCTGCACACCAAGGTTACCCAGCCCTGCTGGAACTGACACTGCAGCAATGTATACTGCATGTCATACATTTGGAAGATAAGAAAATAAAAATAACCAACTGAACTTGCAGGACCAGACAACATTTCTGCTCCATGTTTTAACATGGTAACAGAGTACATCTATCTTAGCTTTCATCAGCAAATATATTTCCTTTGTGAAAAATGGCTGCTGTATTTTTATTCCTTCCTCTTGTGGTTGAAACTAAAACCCACTGAGAGAGGAAAAAAACGGCAACAAAGCACTAACCACCCAGAAAAAGTCCACTGCCTGAGGTGACACTTGTTACTGAAGCATCTGCTTATATGTATGGCTTTTTGAGAGGGCTCTCTCAATGATCATCCTTTTCTAGGTGGTTTGCTGAGAATGCTGCTGCTGCTCTGCATTTGGATGGGGTGAACACAAAGGTGGTGTCTGGAGAGCGATGTCCACCAAAGCACTTGTGTAGGAGCTACAGATTTGACACATGTAGGGAGGAAAACTGCTCAAGTCTCCCAGATACTTCAACTATGGTCTCTCTAAGACCAACAAAAGATTGAAAACTGTGCCAGTGTGTGTGGTGATCTTCATAAACTGTGGTTTTCTTTTGTAAGGAATGGCAGCAAGAATCATAGAATCATTAAGACTAGAAAAGACTTCTAGGATCATTGAGTCCAACTGTCAACCCAGCACTGCCATCTTCACCACTAAACCATGTCCCCAAGTGCCATAACTGCATCTTTTTTGAACACTTCCAGGGATGGTGACTCACCTCTTCCCTGGGAAGCCTGTTCCAATGCTTGGAAACACTTTCCATGAAGAAATTTTTCCTAAAATCCAGTCTAAACATCTCCTGGCATAACCTGAGGCCATTTCCTCTTGTCTTGTCACTTGTTATATGGGAGAAGTGACTCACCCCAGCCTTGCTACTCCTTTCAGGCAATTGTAAAGAGTGATAAGGTCCCTTCCGTTCTTCAGGCTAAACAACCCCAGCTCTCTCAGCCACTACTCACATATGAAAGAAACTCCCACATTCACAATCATTATCTGACATTTCACTGAATAACCTGCAATACTAGGAAATTTTGCTCAGACACTGCAAGAATTCAAAGAAGAAACTAAAAAGCTCTACGGCCCAAATCAAGGAAAGGATTGAAACAGATGCAAGTTCCAAACCTTCTGAATTTTATCTGGATGATCATATGCAACTGGCATTTGGTCATGAAGCATGCTAGACTGAAACCCTATCTATTACTACTTTCCAAAAATCAGAATCAAGAGTCCTTATTTTAAATTAATTTTCCTTAAAGCGATCATATTGCTATACTCTAGCTGAGCCTGTGATACAAAGGGAAAAAACACAAACTGCACGAAATTATTACTGTTCTTAATGAAGTTATATAGGCAGGCAACTTACCAGCATAATCCTCTTAGCAAAAGAAGAAGAAACAAGAGAGAGAAAGAGTTAGGGTTTAGTTTATCCAGGTACAATGTACAAATGTCATGGCAAACCAAGCAAAATAAAACATGCATGTTTCTCTCTAAGATTGATTTGAATTAAAGGGGAAACACAGGATTCAGTTACTGCACAATTAGTGTTCAAAAACAAATAAGATTTTTGAGGAAGTACTAAAGAGAAAATTCCTAAATTATATCACCATTTCTTTGAGAAATAATATAACTTAAAGAAATTAGATAAAATATATACATATTTTTAAAAAGTAATTAAAATTTAAGTGCAGCAAGCTGAAAATTGTTTTTCTTAAAACCTGGCAGTAGTTAAAAAAAAAACCAAAAACCACGAGTTTTTCCTTAAGTACTATGCAATACAAGAAAAAGTCTTAAATCAAGAAACAGCTGCAAACGACTTGACTACAGTTCTGACTGTGGGACTCAGTGACCAAACTTTCCCTTTGCAGAAGTTAAGAATTAACTAGTCACCAGCAGGTAAGAAGTCCCATATTTCTTATTTCATAACCTGGAAGTGATGTGCCACAGCTTGATCTTTCATTTTCCAGTTTGCTTAAGATATGACTCAAAAGTTACCTTGTTCTCTCCATGTCTATCTGCATTTTACAAGCTCTGTTCCCAGATTCGGAGGGCTCCAAACAAATAGCACCACCAACTATTACTAAAAACACCCCAAAAATGTATTTGCAAGCGCACTTGGAAAGGGTTATGTGTGCAAGTTGTTAAGTGCACAAGGCAGGTCAAGAGAGCAAATGAGGGATGCTAGCTTTCAGCACTGCTGCTGGGAAACACTCAATGATCATCTGGCTCAACACTTCAGGGAACTGACATTGGGAAAGCTGATGGCAATAGAACTGGTTATGTGCCCATTTGATGTGGATTAAAACTTCCTCCTTGCAACCAGATATCACCAGACTTATGGGACACTGAAGCCTCAAACACAAGTCAGCAGATGACAGGGGTTTTTTATTGCATTTTAAAGATTCCCTCAAATCCAGTGTCTTGCCTTCTCAGTATATATCCCCAGCCACATTCACCCAGATCAGTGGGAGGCTGGAGGGAGATGGACACAGCCCCAAGGTTTTGTCTCACTCATTTCTGAAACCCTGAGGGAGAACTTCAATGCCATCCTCCCAGCCAGGCCCTGTCCCAGTGATTCCCTATTACCACATGAAACAGATGAGGAACCATCAAATATGGGAGAACGAGCAAGCGGAGGTTCAGTTGCTGTTCATACATGGTAAAACTGTGTCCAGGGAGAATATTTTGTCTCTCTGGGCCACCACATCTGTTCAGGTATGTGCAAAAGCTTCAATGGCACATATTTACAGCTGAAAAAAGCAGGTTTTAAGATAGATTTATGAGGGTGATCTGGGTTTCAACACTTCGGATTGGAAGTTTTTATTGATATCACTACAGTACTTTTATTTATTCTTAGCTTTTAAAATATACCATGAAGGTGCAGTTCATATCCATTTTTCACTTGTTTACTACTTGGTAGTTCTATTTTTGACTGAAGTTTAGGAATTGATATGTATCTTGAAGCAACAAGTCAAAATCAAATAACAGAGTAAGTTCAAGCATTATTTTTTCACAACCATTATTATTCTCAAGCTCATAATTAAATAAGAGTAGTTGCTTTGCATCAAGGGAGCAGAGAACACTACAATATAACAAACAATCACCATTCCTCTTCTTTCACCCCCAGTCTCAGCTGGATCTTTATTAAATGTATTCAGAGGGAGAGAGCTAATATGCCTCACAGTGCATTTCTGAATACAGTATTCAGAAAAGCATGATCTCTCACATTTCTCTCTCTCTCTTACACACACTGAGCTATAGCATTCTAATCCCATTCATAGGCTCCTTGGTATGTCATGCTCTTTGAGGACATGCTTTTGTGTATTAAAAGACTGCAGAAAAAATTACAGAACTAAATTTCTTTAAACATATAAGTTTATTTCTTTTAACATATAAGTTCCCATTACTGCAGCTTCCTTAATAAAAAAACCTTAGGAGTTTGAGAGAAACTTCCTCTCCACCACCTGAAGTTTAATTAAATGCTGAAACCCACCACCTCAAAGAGAGAGACACATGTACAAAGACAGCAAAAACCTTCATTCTCCTACTCTGTGCCTGTAATATGAAAGAGACTTGGAAGAGTCACGTAAAACTTACTGTGAGTTTACAGAAATTTGTCATGGTATGTTACTAATTAATCTGTCTTCAGACATTCAATTAAACAAGTGGAATACAGATTGGCACACTGGTTTTAAACCATGTAAAAGCATGCCTTTCTCTCCCAAAACACATAAGCTGTCTCTATCTTTGCAAAGCATCCTCTGCTGCTTCTCTGAGCGAAATCAGAGACTACAGCATGTATGAAAACCATTTCACAAATATCACAGCATACAAAAAGTTGTGCTACATAAGCTGGCCCCATAAGAGAACCAGTGCTGACAACCCAAATGCTCTCTTGTCTCTCTGCCTGAGCAACTCACCCAGTTCCACCAGCAACTCAGCCCTGCCCAAGTCCTGCCCTCTCACCCTGGAGTGCCTGGGCTGGGAAACACCTTCCCAGATGGGGCTTCAAGATAAATCAGAATGGGGGAAAGGAGACACAGAGCTGACAGCTGTGCCTAGGAAGCTGGAAGGAGAGCAGCCCACCCCACCTCTCAGGGCTGACTACCAGGGAGCAGAGCACCAGCTATGTAAGTCACTCCTACAGCTCCAGGGAGAGACTGCCCAACTTATCCTCCCAGGCTGCTTTGCAGGGAAACCTAGCTAGCTAACAAAGCTCTGCCTTCCCAACTACACAGCTTCTAGAAAGAAAACAGTAGGAACAGTGAGTGCAAAAATCATACAGTGTTCATTCCTTTTTAAAGAACAAAACCAAAAACCAACCAACCAAACAAAAAACTCCCACCCAAAACAAAACAAACCCCAACAAAACCCCAAAGATCACAACAAAAGCTTCAGAAAAAGCTCAAGGGAAACAAAATTGCGGTGCTCCACAGATAACATAAAAATTATTCTTACAACTTACTGAAATCAACTAATACTGATTGACACAGGAACCAGTTTGCAGACTCACTCACCCGGAAAAATCTGTAGTGAGAATACCATAATGAAATATGTATATTCGGCTTATGTGGCACAATGTGAGGTATCCCATAGCTACGACAAAGGAGTACCTAAAAACATAACACACAGAACACATAGTTACCAACACAAGTACCAACAAAAACTAGAATCACTCAGATTGGGTTGGGCTTGTTTTGATTTTTCCAAATCAGATTGTTAAAAAGTCTGAAGCTATGCTACAAGACCTGGAAGAAATTCTCAAAGGGTTTTGTGTATCCAGCTGAAACCTTACAGAGGTGTCTCCTCATTCTGGTGGTGGGGAAAAAATGGAATAAGAAATAGGATCAATTCAAGTTGCACAATTCAATATTGAAAGCTCCCATCTTCACATATTATTTCGAAATTTCTGTCCAACTTAAGTATTTGAAACCAGATGTCAGTCACTGAAGTTATCCACTGCATTTTTTGTCTGCAAATGTTCTTTATTTACAACTTTTCCTCAGATCTAGCAAAGACTAAAATATTTCAAGTTTAAGGTATTCTCTCTCTTGTGATTTTATATAAAGGCAGGTGATGGCACATAGCCTAATCTTTTAAGTTGTCCATGCTGAAACACACCATCTCCCAGAAAAATCATAGAATCAGATAGATTGGAAAGGACCTGTAACAGCACTTCAGTGTCCGACTGAAGAAGGGTTCCTTAGGTAGGATGTGACAAATTCACTCTGTGTCTCAAGATGATTGCACACTTCCATTGGGCAGGGCAGTAGCATGATTCTGTCTTAACAGCTGAACAGTGAAGGCTGGAAATGTTGCAGTGTTTGCATGAACAGATCCAGCCTTTCATACAAGTAACTTCTCCCTGTATTTACATGAGCAAGAAAGAGGATACTGGGGAGGAAAGAAGCAGATGGAGGTTTGGAGACAGACTGACATGAGGCCAATTACACAGTGCAATGGAGAGCTGGGACACTAGAATGAAAGGCTGGCACCATATGGACAGGCCAGGAGCAGGTTTACTGGTGTCCTCCATAGCAGAGGTAATCCATGTAGGGGAAAAGAGGCTGTCTTAGGTTGCAATAGAAAATGTAACCAGAAGTATATATTCTATCACCAGCTGTTAAAACTACATGGGGCAGTGTTCTTTGTCTCTTCCATGGTCCATCCCTCGTAACTCAGGGCCAGATGTTAAAACCAGGTAGGGCAATGTTCTTTATCTCTTCCAGGACCCATCCTCCCTCCAGGGGGATATCTGCTGTTAACGGCCCATTAGGACTCACTACATGATTGATAAAATTACATCATCCCATTGTGAGATGCTCCATCCAGGGGGAGGAGCCAAGCATTCCTACCTGGATAAAATCAGACAGTCAGAACACCAAGGCAGCCTGTTTGTTCTAGATTCCCAGTGGAAGACCAGACCCATCTACACCACCGCTGGACCTTCAGAGGAAAACTACACCCTTCTTCAGGATCATCTCTGCTCCAACAGAACCACATTTGTCACTCCAGGAGACTTAATTGAACTGCTACCAACACCCTGACCAACAGGGTATCAGGTTGTATTCTGACTCTGTCAGTGTTCTCTTTTTTATTTGCTTGCTTCTTTTTGTGCTACAACATTTTTATTTTAATTTTCCTAGTAAAGAACTGTTATTCCTATTCCCATATCTTTGCCTGAGAGCCCCTTAATTTCAAAATTATAATAGTTTGGAGGGAGAGGATTTACATTCTCCATTTCAAGGGAGGCTCCTGCCTTCCTTAGCAGACACCTGTCTTTCCAAACAAGGACAGAGGCAAAGACCGTCAGACTACAGAAGGAGATGGCACATCCTGCATGCCTGGTAGGGCTGAGCCTCGGGAGGCTGATAAGCACGCATTGCCAAGAATGGTTCCCCCCCTCGGACCCATGAGATCATCCACCACAGGGAAGAACTAAAGGTGAAATCAGACAAGAGGATCAGTCAGCAGACAACTGAAAAAAGAGCCGGGCCTTTGTCAAATTATGGCTGGTTTTAAAAGAAATGAGTTTTTCCTCCCTGGGGGCTAATAAACTGCAGTGTGAGTGACAGTGATGGATCACAAGGCAACCTGCGGGTCATGTGGCCCACAGCAAACAGCTGGATGAAAGGCAAACTGAAGGGACATGACAGATTCTTCAGGAGATTCAGAGTAGAATTTATCATATTTTATCTGGGTCAGGCATCCAGTCCTGCCTCAGCAAGGTCCTTGGATTCCCCTCTCATCAGCAGAGAATGGCAAGCATCCATCCAAAGGCAAGTCACCCAGCTCAGACATGTAGCAGTGAGAGACAGGATGAAGGATCTAATGCCTCCATGCTGAGGTGTAAAGCACTTAGATTGAAACAGGGGCCAAGCAGGGAGAGATAGACTGAACTGTTACTGCAGCTGGGAGCATATCTGATGCTGGATTAATTCATCTGTTTATAGGCCTAGAAGGCTAGCAACTTCACTAGAGAGCAAACTAACAACAAATAACTGGGGAAAAGAGTATGAAGGTTAAATTATGCAGTTTATTTAATTTATTCTCTTCCCCTGTGTCTTTCTGGGGGAATAAAGAGGAAAGTCTTGAAACCCCACTCTGAGGGATCTGCTCCCCTGTATGAACAGGTCCAGACTTTAAAGTGGCATTGTTCAAGCTTACTCTCAGCTGGTTTGAATACATTGTTACTTTGCCAAAATTAACAATGTGGATGCACTTTGAGTCACACTGCTATGGCTAGTAGAATACAATAGAAAAGTCCTAACCCAATCCTCCCTCAGAACTCCTGAGGTTTTTTCAGCACGTTGGATTGCCATTTCACATTAATTCAAATCAACACATGACTGTCTTGCAGCAGTGGGCGACATTATATGAACTGGCTCGATTTGTGTTTCAGTATAAAGCTATTTTGCTAATTAGCCCCTGTGGCTAACTGGCTAAAGAGGAGGAGTGAGGGGGTTTCCCACTGAAGTTGTGTCCTTTTCGTTATCACCACCCCAACTTGTCTAGGAAGATGTAAATAACTATTGGATGATTCCTGTGTAGACTTGGTTCCTCTGATCTACAGTCACTAACTCCTGCGTTTCCCTCAAGTGACGGACAGGAACAATGGCCAGGAAACCATAATACAATTCTCTTAACACCTTTTTATTTTGGTCTCTGGATGGCATTTCTTTAACAAACATTGTCCAATTACCTTTTTTCTTATGACATTATTAATTACCTCTAGCCTTCTGGGTTTTGCACTCTTGTGAGAAGGTGGAAAAAACACCTTCTTAATACCCTGACTTGCTGGTGCAAAATGCTAGTAACTGCTGTAAACAGGATTTTTTTTTACAGTTCACACTTCTAAATAATCTTAGAAAAATCATAAATAGGGTTTCCATTTAGATATTAGAGAGGGGTCTCTAGAGGAATAAAAAGAAGGCAAGAGGATTATCTGACCATCAGATTCTCAGACAGCCCTGGCCTTGAAGGCAAGTGAAGAAAGGATTTCTGTTCCCCAGCCCAGATGTGGATTCTGAGCATTCAGCAGCAGCTACAGAAACAACCAGTGCAGAGACAGAAAACACCTGTCACACCCCCAAACCATAAGCCTCTACTTCAAGCAATAACAGTTCTGGTGTTTTTTTACTTTTTCACAATGCCCAGTATCAAAAGCAAGACCTCATTTTGTGGATCACTAAGCTAAGCTGCCTCAGTGACCTTATTTGAATGACGTAACTCAAGAATAAGTGGAAAATACCTAAAGGCCAAACAGCAATGGGGAAAACACATTAAAAAGGATTATCAAATGCAATCTGGAAGAATACAAGACCAAGGAGAACATGACTTCATTATATTTAATAAATCAAAGGTTTCTCCATAAATTATTATGCCTGCAAATGTCAAATTTTGAGGCCAGCAATTTCTTAGGAAAATGCAATACATCAACCCAAAAAAACCACAAATTGAGATTACAGCTGCTTCTGTAACTCCATGAACAAAGCTCCTGCAAGTAACTGGGAAAGAAAAGAAGGAAAGAGGAGAAGGCAGATCTAAAAACTCCTCGTGATTCCCCCTGAAAGCAGAGAAATTATCCGGGGGGCAGCTGCAGACTTGCAGCCACATCAGCTCACCTGTGGATGTTGGGAACACTCGCCATATTCATAATGCCATAGTTCATCATCACCAGGACAAAAAGATGAATGGAATACCTTGAAGACAACAAAGTGAGTATTTAGATAATTTCTATGTTACCTGGAAGTGCTGGCAGTTCAGAGCAAGAGAATATTTTTTCCATGCAAATAACATCAATGTGATGTCGTATCAGGGTACCAGTAAGCGTAGACTACAACACTACATCTTTAAAACCTGACTATCCCACACAGACTGATACTTATTAAAAAGATATTATCCATATGTTTAACTGTAAGGGTAGCCTGGCTCAAAGTGTGCACTCAAGTTGGATACATCTTTTCCAGAAGAGGTATCTTCACAGCAGACTGGTGTGACCTTCATTTCCAGAACAAACATCACAAATAAAATACTTCACATAAAAATACTTTAATGAGTCATTTTACTTTGAGGGTTTGGAATGGTTATGTTGGTTAGGATTTTTTTTTTTTTTAACGTAGCATTAAGCAAAAGATGTGATCCAGAAAAGCTGATATGAAGTTTAAAATTATTTTTTAACACCCAAGCCTTGTCTAAATGGTGACTAATACTCACCACCCAAAGCAGAAGACAGCAAAGTATATTCCAAAGAGGGTGGCAAATGCATGGCGAACAGCGGAGCTGGCATGACTGGGACTCAAGTAAATACGAAACCAAAATGCAGCCAAAAGTGCAAACAGTTGACAGGCTACAAAATTGATCTGTAAAAGACAAGAAAAACAAAAAACCTGGTTTGATTCTTGGAGGAGGAGGGGAAGGATGGAAGGATTCTCTCTGTTCTCAGAACAATTAAGAGCAGAGGTAGGAAAAGGGGGGAAAATTGTGAGTGATGAATCTTTTGCTTGTCAGCGTTCTCACTTGTGAACTCGTGGTAACTTTTCTCATGTGGCCGAAGGGATTAAACAAGCACACAGCCACCCAGAAGCAGACAAGGAAGGTCAGGCCCCAGCTACCCCAAGGTACAGGTGGGGATGTGGTGGTTCTCACTCTCCGGGGAGGAAAGCTCTGCCCTGCTGCCAGCCTGGCCCAGGTGCAAGGCACATCATTCCGCTTCTCAGTCCTCTTGGCAAGAGGCAGGGACCAGGAAGCAGTCTGAGACTCAAATATTGCCCCAAAACCTGACCTTCCCCCACCCCAACACAAGGGCAAAATCAACAATCCTGGTGAGACATTGTTCACTAGCAGTGAGAACAGGGCAGCTGCCTTAGCTGAATTCCTCCACTCCACAGCATCTTCCACACAGACATTCCAACTTCCCATTTTTTTGTAGTTTGAGTGCAAAGAAAACAACTATGCTCTACCATCAAGCAGACACCTAAAGGAATATGCTTCTCAAATGTTCTTTGGCTACTGCATGTGAAAATCAGTCTGGCCTGGCTGCAAGGAGGTAGTGATGGCAGTGGGAGCACAAGACATGCAGAGGGCAAACAGTACAGGAATAGAGGCTACTCTTGTCAGACACAAGGACAAGCAAAAGCTTCAGTGTCCTCCAGAGCAAAACTGACATCACGCTGCCTTCTTCAAGTCACCTTCTCTTTGACAGCCTCAGCAAAAATCCCAGAAGTCAGAGGAAAACCAGATCAAAGTCAGAGTCAAAACAGAGCTCAGGAGCTACCTCTAACAGAGGAAATACACCATTGGGATACAACATCCCTAAGTTCAGCCTGGACCCTAGACAGCTGGAGGTAAATTCATCTATTCAGTCACAGTGTCGTAGTCCTTTTTTTTTTTTTCTTTCGTTCTTTCTTTCTTTTTTTCTTTTTAATCTGTTGTTGTTGTTTTAATTCACCCTGAGCTCTCCAGCAGCAAATCATCCCAGACCAAGCAAAACTAAACAGGCTGCAACATTTAAGCAATCTCTTGGATTAGAGGATTATCTGAAGGTATCAGTCCAGGACAGGATAATACATCTCACTTGGAAATGCTCTGACATGCTGGCTGTCCAGGGGTGGCTGGATTCTGCCAGGATCCTTGTCAAAAACATTTACAGTGTGTTTAACAAGATACTATAGCCCCAAAGTGGTTTTATTCTGGTGGACTACATCCAACATGGTGTTAGCTGTTCATGCAAATACTTTCATTAAACATTTGTTGGCTTCATTGGTGCAGTTGCTTTATTTCAGTGATGCAGGCAGCCATGCAATAGAATAATGCAATAATTTAAATATTTAGGTATGCTGAATTTTAGTTCTTTGGAGCAGAGACAATACCAATTCATTTCTTGCTCATGTAAGCAACCAGCATTTATAACAAATAGTATCACAGAATTATAACCAACGCAAGTAATTATCATTTTTAGTGCAAGATCTACAGAGTAAAAGAACAAAATTGCACTGGTCTAACAAAATCCAGATGCTGTAGTAGAAATCCTGAACTTGTCTATTACCATAGATTTACATTCAAAACACTAATACCTTGCTTCCACCCTTCCACAGCCAGAGGTGCAGCAGGAACTGTTGAAGCCCCTACAGGGCTGCTCGGGTTGTATCCTTTCTAAGCAAGTTCCCAAGACTGATGGGTGCCAACTCATCACTGACAATTCTGTGAACTTTAATCCCCCCAGCCCTGCTCCAATTTAGCGTCACACTGGCACATGCAGTGCAGCTCAACTCTGTGGCATGCAGAGCTTCTCTGATCTGGTGTAAAGAAGGAAATGGCAAAGACTCACAGAAACTGATGGGACTGATTGTTTGAAAGACAATGGCCCCCTCTGTGCAGCGCCACTCACGGAAGCTTCACACCAGTAAAAGCCATCGCGATAAGCAAGCATTTGCTTTTTACTTTCATCTGGCTCTTGTATGCCCAGTTCGAGATTTTAAGGATGCTGGGATTCCAGAGGTTCACACACACAGCAAAAGGAAAGTGCAAGATCCCAGAGCAGGCACACTTGTAACACTATTTAAACAGCTAAGGCAGGGAATGACAGCGGCAGCAGCAGCAAAAAGGCAGCAGCAACTTTCTCACAAGCTAACATCCAGAGAAGGACAGTTCAGCAGCCTCACATACATGTGCTGTTCCTTGCCCTCACCTTTGAGCATGTGTTACCTGTGCTACCAACCATGCCACTATCACACCTTCATTTTGTTGTGCAAATTAACCAAGACAATTAACCAAGACTGCGCTCTTTTTGCAAGGATCGGTGCAAAGCCTCATACCAGGTCAAAACGTCGCCCTTACGTTTCAATCAGTTTTTGGTTTATAGCGGTTGTTTCTGCAGAGCAGCCAAACATCACAGGCATGGTGCACCCAGCAAGCAATAATCTGGCAATAGAGCAGAACTGCTCCATTCTACACACAGGAATAGAGGGACACAATAGCTTTTCATATAACCACCTCCGATGAGTTATTTCTATGTACCATTTTAAACACATGCAGGGTTCACATGCATCGACACAAAGGCTGAGAGTTCATCTCAGAGTGACTTTATTGCATTCAGTTTCACATTAGTTTTATTCTTCATTCTACGCACTTAAGGCATCCAAGTAAACAGATCCCTAAGAATCTAAGAAATGTTGTGCTGCATCACAAGTGAACTAAGTCACACTTTCCTTTCCTTTCCCTTTCCAAAGAGAAAAGGATTCATACTATCCCCTTTTGGTTATTTCCACTGCTGCTAAAAACACTCAATAAACAGAAAATTCAGGGCTTCTGAACACTGATGAATGGTGTCCAGGAAAAAATAACACAGAAATAAAAATTATACGCAAATTAACCTTTTTTCAGCATTGCAAGTCATTTGACTTTTGTTTTTAACTAGTCACATCTATTCAGTGTTGCCACCAAAATTTTGCACATCTGGTTTCAACTTTGCTAGCAGAAAGGAAACACCTTTCCTCTTCACAGTCACTTTCTTCCATGCTCTAGAGAGTAAGATGTAATAAAATTAGGAATCAGCGCACATGATATGCTGCCAAAAGAAGACTGTATCTTCCTTTCATTTTCCATTATTAAACACTGGAAGACAGAAGGGCAGCCTCATCACAGTATTCTGCAATGACATCTGGAAGATTTGTATCTGAGTCACAGCCAGCTGGAGACAGCCTTGCAATACAGAAACAAGATATCCACACTTTTGGAGAGAGAGAAAATCTGGAACAGCTCCAGCACAACTGAGTTGATTGTTATTGTTGTCTGGTTAATGAATCCTTTAATTCTTTATTAGTCTCAACTTTAAAAGGTTGGATGGATCCAGAGGAGATATGAGCAACAAAGGAAAAAAATAAGCTGTAGTTCCTCCCTTCATTCTTTCAAATTCTCTAGTAGCAATAACTCAGCAGTGATGTTTAGATTGCAAATCTGAGTTTTACACGAAGTTAGCAATCAGGTCAAACCAGCCCACCAAGCACCCATGATGTTGATGCAAGAATAGCCAAACACAGTGGTTTCAAGATCCCCCAATCAGATTATGCTACAATCCAAGCCCTCAAAGTACATAAAAGGTCAGTCCCATCTGTCTTGAACCTTTGCATCTTCTCCCATTTTTAACAGGGTGAAACTTGGCAAACATTGGACTGGTACTGTACAAAGGGGAAACACTAATGCCCAGGGATTTGGAACCACCTTTCCAATCATCTCCATCAAGAGGCAGGGCCTTTCAACTTCCTAACCACTCTCAGAGGAAATCCATAAATTTTTTTGCTCAGTATCTTATTTGATCCAATTAAGCATCTGCAAGTGGGCACTTCTAAGGGCAATGCCAGTTGGCAAATCACAAAATAAAGGTCCCAAATACCTGGAGTTAAATAGGTGCATCTAAAAATCTCATCCTTTGGAGGACATGTGCCCGATGTCAATAACACTGACAGGAACAATTATCACTTTTTGTTTTGGGAGCAAACTGGCTTCATGGTGAAGGCTGGGGAGGAAACAAAAAAAAGCCTCAAACAAAAGTAGTAACTTGTCAAATCCCTGTAACAGGAAAGCCATGGAGCCACAGAGGATTTCCAAAGAGAGAGGTAAATGTGTTGCTTGGCCCACTGAAAAAAATCCCACAAAAATCTTAAAAGGAGAAAAGAGAAAGTGCTTTTCCTAGTTAGAAATTCTTGAGATGGGAAACAGAAAATGTAAGAGGAGACAAAACCTGACTATACATCTTTAAACCAAATCATTAGAAAGAGTCTTGGTCACTACTTCTTGTAGTTGAAGGCAGGCTGCTGATAACCCACTTCAGCAAGTTTCATTTCTGCTCACCTCATAAACCTTGCATCTGCAAATCTCCCTGTTTAAAGAAGTGGCATTATACATTTGAGAGTTACTAGATCACACTTTAGGAAGAGATAATAAAGTAAAAACACATAGCCTCTCATTTTAGTGCTTTTAACCTTTTCCTTACAGTTGAGTATTGGAAGGAAATATCCTGCATTCTGTTTTGACCACAAAAATACTTTGTTTTTCCCCTACTACATTTTTCCTCCCTTAGGCTTGCAGAAAATCTGATCTCACTTTCCAAAAATCTAGGAGGATATAACAAATTGACCATGCAGTCCTCTCCAAACTCCAAATGGCAATTAAGTCCATTACCCAAACCAGACCGTCCTCTGTAAGCAAAATTCCTATTAATGCTGTAACTCTGACAATCACTACAAGCAGTCACACTGCTAACTTGCCTCTTGTTGGACGACAAGGTGCTGGTGTGTCCTTAAGAGTACACAGTCTTTGGACAAAAGCCAGGCATGTTGCACATTGACACACATTCATAGACAGAGGTAAAAGTGTGTTTGAGCACAGCCAGGCTGTCAGAATATTCCCAGTCAGCATTCAGGTCCATGTCCACTTCAACATCTAGCAGATGATGCAGTCAGGTTGTAGATATGGCAGAAGATACCTCTACTATTATTCCAGGCCTTGGACTTTCCACCCAAATGAGAGAATAAAGGTTTAAATCTGCATTTCATTTGCTGAACAGAAGTATAAGAACAGAGGCCTCTCATGGTGGCTCAGTATAAAGATGAGGTTACAGCTCATGGTCAAGATACTCTGTATTTGTTGCCCTGTGCCAATGAGCTTCTGAGCACTACTTTAGGAGACTGCTACAAGGTTTTTATCTGGTTTATCTTTTTTCACAGACTTACCACAGATGATCAAAGAGCTGTAGTCAGTATTTGGAAAAGCAATAAAGAACTTTACTAACAGAAACTATTGACAACAATAGCAACTCCTCAATTCAAACCACTGTCTGTGGAGTGTAACCTCGCTGGGGTAGTATTTTGGAAAGGGGATGCCATAAAAAAGCATTCCACTCTGCCAGAGATCAGCCCCATCTTCCAGGGTGATGCCTTTCTCGCAAAGAATAAAGCAAGAACTACAGCATGCAGTAATTTGTTTTCCATGTTTAAAAGATTATTTTGCACATATAACCAAAGACACCTGGCAAACAGCATGTTTAAGTTCACTTTGCTGGAGACGTTTCTACTTTGATGTTGGAAAACAGACCTCCTGTTATTACAGCATTTCATAACATCAAAAGTGTGATATTTAGAAGGGGCGTGTTAAGAATGAGAGAAGGAATAGTCTTTAATCAGATCTCAAAGATAACTGATACTTGCTGAAATTTCTCAAAATATTTTGATCTTCTAGACTATTTTTATGAACTACACGGACAAATATTCTCTGCAGAGATCACTTAGCTCTACACAGGGAGGGGACAAGCACCTCCAAAAAGGAGGGCAATATCTTAAGAGACCATGTCAAGTTTCCCACTGCTAGAATTCTGACTTAGGTTTCCATGAAGGAAAAGGATTTGTGTTACATTGTCCATGCAGTTCCCCTTACCGCCCACAGTGGTATCGCTTCGCACAGAACTCAGTGCACTGAGAGCCAGCACAAACAGGCATTTGAAAAGAAAGAAGAACTGACTGTCACTTGCAGGATCCTGTATTTTCTGTTCGTGGCCAGGCACTGCAGACTGCAATCAGCACAGATCAGAGGGGAGACAAATTAATTTACATTAGGGAAATCCTGATGCCACTGCTGACATGTCACATCTCCAGTACTATATAGAAACAACTTAATTCTCTGGCTTTGTCTTGTAGGAGTCCTATGGAAGATTTTGGGGGGACAGAAGCAAAGGCTTGAAAACAGACTTTCTCTCATGAGAGAGACAGAGACAGAAAAGTGTGTATGCATGACTAATTGAAGATTATTGTCCTCTCTGGAAGCAGCAATAAGTTGTCATAGCCTTGGTGTTTTTTGTGCAGTTGCATGCAGAAAATGGAGTTGGTGAAGTAGAATATACAAAACTGACAGTATTTTGGCTTGTTGTGCTGTTTTCCTGGGTAAATTCTGTTTCTCTACTTACAGGGTCAAATATCCTTCCATGATTTAGACTGTAAACTTGAAACAGATGTTCTTTCTGGATTACCTCTATGAAACCACTAGCAGAATGATCACTATCAGGACACAAAATATAGTTACAGATTAAACCCTGAGTCATCCAAAATTTTAAAAGAAAAACATTTATGTCAAAAGTAAGCTTGAGAAGTCAAATCTACATCATAATGCTAAGTCACACTCTCATACACTTACCTTTGATAAATTTAATATGTGGACCTGACCCAAAACCAGCTTTAGCTCACTGTAAACAGCTCTCACATTGAGCTGTAATGACTCTGTATGTTGAACAGATGTTTAAGCAATGATCATTTATGTGCAGCAATGTTCTGCCACTACCTGTACCTCACTAATTACTGCTCTCTCAGCGAGTGATGCCAAATGACAAAATTCCCTTGTACCTAAGATAGTCAGCTCTAATTCCTACCTGTAACAGGAACAGCAGCAAAATCAAACAATCTGGAGTCTTTAGTCATTCTGGTGGTTCTTTTAAACCAGAATGCCTTTAGGTTATTAGAAGATCTGTCTCGTTTCTTCAGACTGCTCAGCAGTGAGCCAGCATGCTAATTACAGTACCTTTTACTCCAAAAAATACTCTAAAAGCGTAATTTGACATACCTCTGTGCAGGTGGAGTATTGCACAGTATTACGTGTCAGGCATGTCTAAAAGCAGAACTACAGCCAGCAGGTCAGAGTGTGGAAGGCATTTTAATGAGAAAAAGGAAAAGAGGAGGGAAGCGTTGTTATCCAAAGAAGTTTGACATACCAAGAAAAAAAATCCCAACAAAATTAACGAGCAAAAAAAGCCCAATACCAGAACTGCCAGCTTTGCTCCATCACTCCAGCTCTTCTGTCAGGTGTACTCAGAAGGCCCCCTTTAAGCATATGTAAAGTTAGGAGAGAGATGCTTAAGCAAAAATGAACAGAAACAAGGAAGACAACAACTCCAGGAGGGTAAAATACAACAAAGCAGACACCTGAGTCCCAGCAAAGCCTTCTCTAAAAGTCCCTAGAACTCTAGGAAGTTCCCAGGGTGGGAACACCACAGCACTGCTTCCCCCATCTCTTCTAAGCCACCTGCAGGGCTAGGGCACCTATCTGGAGCTTGGATCCTTGGTTTCCACAATCATTAAATACGCCACCTCTCCACCTTTTTCTCACAAAGGAATTCTTAGATAATAGATACTGACCCCAGTTAGTCTTTTCAGATGTGATGAGTGCCCCAAATCCCAAACAGTTATTTCCACACCACCTCTCAAGAGCACAGCTGAGCTCCCACTCCACAACACTCTGTCCCTTCGTCTGCCACAGACAATGGATGGATACTACAGCACCAAAAAGGAAGCAGAACCAAGACACGTCTCATTAGACATGACCCAGCTTGAGTTCACCAGCCTCAAGCACTAACTGATCCTGAGATTACAGTCCAGTTTCTACATCTGCATTCTTGAGTAAATAACTTCAACATAGCATCACTAAGAATAGCATCAACACAGACCTGATTTTTCTCCTCCCCCATTTAAAGGTTTAGTTTTTAAAAACTTAGAAGACAACACAGTAAGTCAAGCACCTTTTCACTTTGTGTAACTGATAAGTGCACAGCTGATTTATTCAAAACATAAAGAAGGAATACAGACAAATGTTTGTCTACCCAACCACCCTGCTAGCAGGTCTTTCTGTGACTTCAATGTAAATTATCTTCCCTAAATACCAATGGGAGTTGCCTGAACGCAGGAATGGCAGGATCCTTACAGCAGTGTTTGTAAAGTCCCAGTTCAGAAACACGCTTAACTTTCAGGCCAGATGAAAGCCTTGAGCCTGCACATATTCATCAATTTAAAAATAAAACAATAGGCTTAAAGTGCAATCCATCACTAGAATGGGAACTGGCACATCTAAAATAACTTGCCCCATTCTTGCTGCTGCAATGTCTGTGCAATTCTATTTTCAGTTCCTTTTCTATAGAAAAATGTCAGTGGTCTTTAAAAATACAAACTAATACAAACAGAGCAGTTTTGTTCTCATTATCCCAGTGATATCCCAGTAAGTGCACATAACAGAAAGAAACAAATATCAGTAAGGGGAAAAAAATGCCAACTTGACAGGTTATTCTAAGCCAAAAGAAAGTTGTTTTTTTTCCCCACTGTAGAAACTGTCAGCACTGTGCTAAATTTAAGCACATTATCCTTGGAATTAGTGGCTTGATCAAAGACTAAACTTTTCAGACATTGCAATGGTATTATGTAACACTTTATTAGGCCCTTAAACAGAGAAAATCTGGAACATCCTGTATTTAAATGCTCAGTCATGTTCACAGTAACTTAAAACAAGGGCACTGTGAAAATTAGCGTATTGGGACGTGCTTAAAAAGTTTACACATGGACTTTGCTAGAGAAAAGGACAGATTTTATCTGTCTTAACACTCATCTCAATACCAGAGCTAGTCCATCTAAATTTCTTCTCATTTCAATGGGAAAAAAAGGCAATTCTAAGTTGCAATTCATCGAATCCTGAAGCATAACTCTAAAACAGGTACTTCTACTATAAAAGTACTCTAGACAAGTAAGTTTAGATGCAGAAATGTACAGTGCAGACTTATAAACAGTATTTATACTACACGCACTAACTTTACCAGAAGCAAAAAGAAATCCCTGGATTGTGAAACTGGACTTCATTTGGTTGTAAGAAATGAAGTTTTCAAAAATGACCCATTGATTCTCATGCTTCAGTTTTTTGTTTAAAGCTTAAAGACACCATAAAAAGCTATCATGTTCCACAAGCTGGTATTCTGTACTAATTTCAAGAGCCTGAAACAGAACTGGGATAAAACAAAGCAAAACAAAACACAAACCCAAAACCAACTGACCAAAAAAAAAAAAAAAGGTGCCAGTCAGGAGAAACGCAAACTAGCATATCTACAGCTAGATATGTGTGGAAGAGTTTTAGGGTAACAATGCTCCCACACAATGGGTGTAGTCAAACACCCTTGGTTTCCTGCTTCCCCAAGCAGGTGCTCACTTCTTCCTGCCCTCTTCCTTGCCTAAGCAGTTCTTCTGTCTCAGAAATACAGGAGCAGCACTTGCAGATGGAGTGAAGAACAAAACAAATGCTTTAACACAATCATAAAAACATAATATTGGGGTACATCAACATGGAAGGGTGAAGATCTATTTTGCTGTCTTATGCTCCAACCTAGCAAAATAAAGGGAGACCATACCCTCTCCAATAATGCAGTCAACAGAATTTGGTGAAAGAGGTAGAGAAAGTATTCCCAGCCACCTTTCACAGGCAGAAGAGGACACACTAAACTTTTGGGAAGCCAGCAGTAAGGGCCAGGGAAAATGTGCAGTGAATCTACAGAAATCTTTTTTTTCTTTAGAATTAATTTTCAGTCAGCTCAACCAGATGCACAATAGAGAGGTTTTTCACATGGGGAAATAAAGAAGCACAGCACAAGAGTAGGAAATATATGCACAACCACATTTTTTGGCAGTAAACCTTAGTCAGAACCATTTAATTGGGAAAACCAGTTTATATTTAGACAATTACATTTGCAAACATAAGAGATAGTAAAACTCCCTCTTTTTGCTTCCAAAAACAATGAAAACTTTATATTTTCCAGCAGCTTGCCGACTCACACATTTTCCCCAAGGCACTTGATTCTGCTGGCCAGCAGATTTTCTAGATAGCTTTTTTCTTCATTTTTAGCCTACTTCCAAAGAGCTGTGTATGTGCTGCTTTTTTTTTTTTTCAACTCAAGCACAATTATCTTCATTTAATTCCTTTGCTATTACAGTGACCATGTAGAATCAGCAAACCTCCGTTAACTGCCAGCTCCAGATGCTCACTTTCACAACCACAAAACATTGGTCCTTCCTAATCGTTCTACAGTTTAAAAGTAAAATTTTTGCTCTGTGCCTTTCAATATATAACACACTTATCTAACCTTCATTTATGTGGGCTGCAGACTTATTTGCAATCCCTTCAGAACCATGGCAGGAAGAGAAGACAGCAACAAAACGTGTACAGTGGCAATATCCTGTTGTGGCTTTTTTACTCCTTCCTTATTTCTGCTCAGAATTTGCAGCATACTTGCTTCATGATCATTTATTTTGGATCGTGAACCATGCAAAAAGAAAAGAACATAACCCCAGCTGTTTAGTTATGCCTGTTACAAGCACCTCACATCTACAGCAAATATCTCTGAAAGCTGAACTTTGGAGCATATCTAATTTTAGGCACTCAGCTTCAGACACTATTGCAAACAAGTAACTTGGAGATGACAAGTGCTCAGGACTTGGCACAAGTCAAACATCTCAACCACCACGAAATTAACATATTTGGAAATCATCAGTACCTTTCAAAAAAGTCATGCTCTGAAGGAATTTGAGGGGTTGCCCCCTCAAATTAAACAAACAAATAACAAAACCCAAAAACCCCCACATTTCCTGGTTTTCAAACTTAGCAACCAAATCAAAACAAAAACTAACAGGAAAACACACAGCATGAACAAGCGTCAGTTGGTGAATGAAGAAATGCAAGCAAACAAAAAAAGGAGAGATTTGGCTTTTGCTATAAATTAATTTTATTTGCACTATACTGTATATGAGGAAAAAAAGATTTCATTTCCTTGCCTCATTAAAACCTCCTTTACATATCCCCCCACTGGAGCTCTATAGTTCTATTTGCATGCAGTACAGCAGAACTTTGGTTTATAACACTGATATTTTCCAAAGATAACTGCGATATGAGGAGGAAAAAACTCAGGTTTGCTTAATCATGGTATTTTTGTACTCTTGCCATGCCTATGAGTCAGCAATAGCAGAAACTTAACTTGCTTTTCTTAGGCAACAGGAATAAGTCTCACTTTTTCCTCTTCAAAAGTTAGGGAAAAAAGAGAAGAATGTTCTTACATTTTAAAATTATTACGGTGATGCTCTTACTGTGCAGTGACAGGCAACTTATTATCCAAGAGACAAAGTACAGCAACGAAATTCCAAAACCTCCAAGTGAACTCTTCTCAAAATACCCTACGAATGTGAACATAGCCAGGGAAAAGAAATTCGACAATCCTTTAAGTTGCATAAACAATTATAATTTCCCATTAAAGCAAGTGCTTCACACATAAAGCCTAAAAAAACATGCTTTGAAAGAATTAGGACATTGCACGATCTGCCTAGCTGGCTTAAAAAATGTATTTCCACCTCTCTATCGCAAGGTTTTATAGCACCAACATCTGGATATCTCAGAGGCACCTTGAGAAAGAATTCCAGGTTTGATTTTTAGCAAACTTCGCTATCTCAAAACGCACATGGTGTTTTTCCCACTGTTACTGTAGCACTACAGTGCAGATTCAGATTTGGGAGCATTTTGGTTTCTCTGATGCTGGGAGGCACCCGAGCACGGAGTTTGTATGGAACAAGGGAGAGGAGACTCAGGAGCTGGAAGTGACCAGCGACCTGGGACCCCAAAGACCACCAGAAGCTTTTCCAGGGCACAAGCCACTGCTTCCACCTGCCAGCAAATAAATGAGGCCACCGTCTTGTAGACAGAAATTCTCCAAGCAATCGCAAAAACATGATTCTAGACACAGAAAACAGGCACACCTGCCATTTAGGGTCTTCTAAAATTGGACAGGTACGTCATCCTTATTAGTGACTACGCTCAAAAATTGAAGTGCCACAGGAAAAGGAAAGGCAGAAGGCAGATACAGAATCTATTTTCTCCTGATAATCATTTAAACCCTAACTCAACTGTATCTAGGCAAAAAAAAAAAAGCCCAACTAAACCAGGAAGCCTAATTGAGACACCTAGGCAACTGAGGTAATGGTGCACATAAAAATTTATGCCTGATAAACAGATAACAGAATAACAGACTACAGATAAGGATGTCAGAACCCTATAAAAGGATGAAGGCAGACTTCAGCAGACACCTGCTGGCATAGCCTATTTAAAGAATATATGCAGATCACAAAACTATCAAATACACCATTAAAGATAAGCAGCATGAACTGAACAGAGGGGAAGTGTTCAGCATATGGACAAAAATCCCCCAGCAGTTAAAAATCAGAACAGAAAAGTAAGAGGATAACCCAACAGGGGAATTGCAAATCATATAAGGAGCCAGTTACTTTTTACATAAACTAAGAAACAGAAGGACAGCTGGGGATGATGACTCTAGCAAAGCCACTCACCCATAATGGAAGCAGCCATGCTTTGGACTGTCAGCAGTGATTTGGGACCCTAAAGGCATCAGCAACACCAGGGGCAGAGCTGACAGAAACCAGTGTCTGCAGAGGGAACAAGCCCTGAGAGGAACCAGAAAAAGAACAGGTACTTCCAAAAGCTTTTTCTTTTAAGCTGTGCTTAGCCTAGAAATTCATGCCTTTCATATAAACATTCACGTCCACCCTGGCTCTGGCCAAGTTCTTGGTCTTAGCAGCCTCCTGTTGAAAGGGTTTTGCAGCCAGGTCTGGACTACAAAAACACCTTAATTTTAACCACTGTTGAAGCTGCAGCCTAGCACATGTTTCTCTGAACGTGAAGAAACACTGGGAGACAGAAGGGAATAAATCCCTTCTTCGCTTGACCAGAAAGGTTGTGAACTCCCCACCCCTGGAGGTGTCCAAGGGAACCTGCAGCTTTGAGTAACATGGCCTAGTGGAAGGTTCCCTGGCATAAAGGTTGAAGCTAAATGGTCTTTTAACACATTTTATCACTCTAAGGCCTAGATCAAATTCTTTCATGCTGCTCACATACATTTTCACCGCATTTCTAAAGCAAACCTCTCAGTTCCTTCACTTTGCTTTAGCAGGTTTAAGAAAATAGGCTTACCCTGTATTTTTTCTCTTTTATCTAGTTCAAATTTTCATTCTGGTTCATGGCAAAGAACAGCTACAGTCATCTTTTCAAAACCAACCACAATGGAACAGAAATATAGTTATGTCACTCTGCCCTGAGCATTCTTTGTTCTAATCCTCACTTTATCTGCTGATTAGCATCAGCAGAACACCTCTGAAACTTTATTTTTCCAAACTGCTGAGCCCATTTTCCTCTCTGAGATGTTAGGTTTGCAAATTGGGAAATAACACCCTATGAGGAAAGTGGCAATAAAGGTAACACAAAATTAAAATTATATTCTCTGAGCAAAAAAACAAACAAATGTTTTCTCTCTCATGAGTCTATCATATTTCAGTGTCTCGCAGCAACAGGCCTACACTTCCAGCATAGTTGTACAAAGTAGGGAAAACCCACCCATACTCTGAGTGCAGTGTTATTGTTGCTGTGGCAACTACAGACCACAGTTTTTTGCCTCTAGAGAATTAGCATGAACACAAACGTACACACCAAGGCATGGACAGCTGTGGGTCCTAACAGTGCCTACAACTCACTGTGGATGCCTAATGCTTCCATTAAAAACTGAATTTAATTTTTTTTAAAATGAACTTTAATTTCTCAGTCACTGTTTCCATTTGTCTATACTTTGTTTTCATCTTCAATACAGCATAGTTGGCAAAATATCCTGAGAAGCCCTGACACATAAGAAGTGTAAATGTCAGATTACTTAAACTCCACTTGTGAGTGAACAGAGTAATTATAAAACTCTCTCTAAAAAAGATAAATTATTGATCTATCAGGTGGAATTTACTCATATAAATACTTAAAGCAAACCATAAGAGTCAGGGATTTGAACCTACCCTCTGCGTGTGTGTGCACGTGAGATAAACAGTCAATACTGTACTCTCTTTAACACCACCTCACACTGGTAAAAGGAAAAAAAAACCACTACTTTCACCAGTTTATAATGTCATTTAAGCCAGATGTAAGAGTTAAAAATTAAAACTTTTATACCCAGTGGTCCTTTAAAAAGAAAAAGTTTTACTTAAAACCAATACATGAGGATGAAAACAAGCACGGGAGTTATTCAAGAAATGTTGAAAGCAGGGGGTCCTCAAATGTTTTAGGTTTTGCCTTGTCATTTTGCCTTCCCCATTCCTGCCCTATCTGCATACCAGGGCCAAATTGCACTTGAACAAGAAACCACAAATGAAGAAATTGCTCAAGTCCAATTAGATCACAAGACCAGGGCCTATGGAAGCAGCAAATACTCACCCAGTTCATGACAGTCAGCATTTGAAGTCTGTTTCTTGGCCTGAAATTGTTATTTAGTTTTTCTCGTATTCTGCCTGTAATCCAAAGCAATTATTTAAGAGTATTTTCTTGCCTCCCTTTTCCATCCCAGATGTCCCCAGCCTGACACACTCACTAACTTGAAGACCACAGAATATAATCTCTCACCGATCAAAAATTTTAAACTTGCTGTTCCATAGGGTTGCCAGGTCTTTGTCTGGGATTTAGCAGCCCGATACACACACTCAGACCTATTTGCTTTTTGCTTAAGTCATCTAGCTCACATGCTTTGAGACAGCTTCCCACCCACTACACTGCAGGGTGTGACATGAGGGGACAGGCAAAACTCCCATTATCCAGCCAGTTCGTCACCAGGTGAATGTTGAGGGTGCTCAAATCTTACAAGGACAAAGCAACCAGAAAGAGGGAAATGAAGAATTGTTCTGATATTTAGTATTTGTTTTGCCTCAGACCAGATAGCATGGCAGCACTTATGCTACAGACTGATTGATTAATTTTCTTAAAAAGTTTTCAGATCAATAAGTACCATATCCCGTTGAAGAAAAAAAAAATTCCTGGCTGGAAAAGCTGTCTATTTAATACTTTGGATTTTGATTTTAAAAATTGCCTTCTATTTGGGTATTTTACTAACACTTAGAGGAATGATTGAGAACAAATTCCCTGGAAATTTGTAAATGTTTCAACATATTTTATTCAAAAATATGCTTACAAGGGTTTTTTTTCCTCACATTATTAAGATTTTTTTTTTTAAGCCTGAAATTTTCTTATCATGAGGAAACCCTGAAACACAAGAGAAAAAATATTTCCACTCAACTCCATTAAGGATACAACATACTGTAAATAGACCCCATCCAAAAAACTTGAAAAAAAAACATTTATGTCAGAATGTGTGCTTTTGTTTTTGCGTCTGTGCTCACCTGTGACTTTGTAGAAGCTGTTTAAAAATGCTTTAGGCCAGGGAAAAAAAGACTGGTGAAAATAAATATTTCCAATCAAGGTCATAAGCAGGGAGACTGATGCAATCTTGCCCTGGGAAAGGACCACCCAAAGGGTTTCCCTTGGCTGTTTGTGTCCATGGGCTGTTGTCCCTGCTGGCACAGGCTGCCTGGCTGCCCCGGCCGAGCCCCGTGCAGAGCGGGCTGGATTCCACCTATTCAGAAGTGACCAAACAAGCCTGACCAGTGCTGCACTCCCAAGGAACCTCCAGATGAAGGTCAGAGAATTCCACTATGTCCATCTTAGCAAGGGCTGAGGTGGAGCAAAAACGGGTCTGAAGAGCAAAGCAGCTGAGGGTGAGGTGCCTCATTCCTGTGCCCTGTTATCTGGAGGGCCTCAGTTCAGAGGGGCTGAATTCAAGTTCAGCTGTGTGCCCCTCAACACTGCAGGTCCCTGGGGAGCACCCTTTGACTTCATGTTCTCAGAAGGGAACCCTGTGTAGATGCTCCAGGGCCACTGTGTGTCCAAAGTGTGCCAAATGGGGAAAGTCAGGGTATTCCTTCCCAAAGCACACTCCTGGCCCAAACTGCATATTAACATAAACACTTTCACCACAATTAGTAAACTAATTGTAGAATTTTTTTGCATCAGGCTGTACTTTTAAGAGCAGGCCTGAGTTTCTGGAAGATCTCCTTAATGACCCTCACTAGAGTATCCCGGAACATCCAGGAGATGAGGTTTGGTACCCTCAAGGTTATCTGTAACTACTAAGTCACACGGAGAGGGATTTTTTCACTCCAAAGTAAAATATGGCCCATTGACATGTTTCAAAACTCATGTTACTGGTTACTTGACTTTGGACAAGTACAAAAGGTTGGATTCCTGCAGTGATGCCAGGCCTGCCCAGGGACTAGCAGCACCACTTTGCAGTTTGGCAAGCCTGCCTCCAGCACTGCCCATCCTTGTGAACTGTAACGGGAGCCAAGGAGCAGCCAGAGTATTAAATACCGTGCCAGGCTGGCAAATGCACAGCAAATCCCTGAGCATCAGGGGCTCCCCCGAAAACACAGAGCCAGCTCTGTGCTCAGTGGCCTAGACCCCCAGGCTGGAGCCCAAGAGTCTTCATCACTCCTTTAGATTTTCTCAAAATAGCTGCAGAGCACCACTAAATCAGTGCTGGCATGATTAATGTGCAGAGAAGGTTTCGGGGAACTTTATGCAGCCCTTCAACGTTTATTTTTCCAGATCTTGTTTAACACAGATGAGAAGGAAAGTGCTTAAAAGGGGGAAAATTGTAAGCAGCTGATTCCAGTGGCACTTTTGTTCCTTGCCAAATTAAAAACTTAATAGGCCAGCCTTTGTTTTCAAGGCATGAGGGATGTGGAAATATTTACACTCGTAGTATCAAGACATCAGCCATAAGGTACAAGGCTACAGTGCCAAACACAGTGAGACCCTGTTGGAAAAGGCACCACGCGTTTCCAAAGCAGAGGTGAACATGTATTTATTGCAATTGTTAGTGACAGCTGGCCTGAACAGAAAAAAAATGATTTGGAGACAGCCTAAATCTTTGGAAGAAAGTACTTTACCTCTGTCCCAGGACTGTCCCAGGAGGATACCAAATCTTGGACCTCGCACAGGGGACTGACACAAGCTGGAGACTGGATTTCCTGTAAATGCACTATGGACTGCCCTGTTCACAAGCACCTGTGTAACTGGGGACCCAAACGAGGGTCCGCAAGATTCCTCCTCTGTTCTTTACATCATGCCTTGTCCTTCATGGCATTGTAATAAAAAGCTAATGGTTTCCTTTAAGGAAAACAGTTTTACAAAACCTAGGTACTCAAAAGTCAGAAAATATCAAAATTTAAGTTGGTTTTGGCCATGTAAGTAATATTTCTCTATAAATCTGTTTAATTCAAATTTCATTTTTTCTTATTGCTTCTCAAATAACTAAAATTTACATGGCTTTATTTTTTTGCAGTTGAGTATGTTAGTCAGGGAGGCATTTAATGTAACAAATACTCCTGCAATTCAAAATGGAGATGTAGCATTTTCAATTGTAAAATGATAGTATTAGGAAATTGAAATGTGACATAGCTCATACCAAGCATGGCAGTTGTTGCCAGTGTTTCAGAGCAGCTTTTTTCAGTTAAAAACCTGATACTAACCCCACTTGAATCTTTAATGAACTTCCATCTTCAGTTATCTTGCTTTGGTGTGTAACAAATCATCTTTCTTCCCTCAGCATTCCATTTTCTAACGTCTCTTAAAGGATCCTCAAAGTTCACAGATGCAAGTCTGTTAAGTTTCTAGAAAGCTAGTTTATTATTTGACTTTACACTGCCCAAAAAGTGGACAAGAAAAGTCATGCAAAGAGGCTTGGGACTAACAGATCTTCCGACTAGTTAAATCATAAAGCAGAGAAGTTAAACTGAAGTCAGACAGAAAAAAAAAAAGGAAAAAAAAAAAGTTAAGGAAAAAAAGTTAACAAAACCATCCCTGGTGTTGGGATCAGAACACATCTTGATCTTTGCAAAAGTTAAAAAAGATACATATACTTTTTTCTTCTTTCTCCTTTTAAATCAGCTCACCAACATGCTTTGTGCAGAGAGTTATTCAAACTTAAGGAATGGTCTAAAGACATCTTTAATACTCCAAGTATCCTAAGATTCAGAGGCATGTCTCAAAATCCCTCCATAGTGAGTTTTTTATTTAAACTGCTGCCAAAATATAAATATGCAGATGACCTACAATGAAAGAACTAAAATGAAAAATTTTTCATTCCAACCAGCAGACAAAGCCAAAATTAAGTTCAAGTGAACTTCTTTTTTTCTCTTTAGGGAAACTTGGCTGGCCTCATCAATTAAAATACCGAAATTAAAAGCCCTCTGATATAAATATGAGAAGATGCTCATACAGTTTTTTGAGGGAATTTCCTCTGAACTCATTTCCCTCAAAGTTAACAACCTTGGTACTGTCTGACAATAGGTCAGGGTAACAAGGTCTGTCAAAATGTAAGTTTTGTTGCACAGCGATTGACCATTAGCGCTAGGGTTGCTACTTCTAAAGCAATAGGTAACCTGCCATATCAAGGGTACTACAAAATAACCTTGAGAAGTGAAACTTTTTAATCATGTGTCTTAACCCTCTGAGCACTAATTACTTCTAGAGATGCCTAGAGCTTAGGAAGGCATAGTAAAACTGCAAATGAATAAATAATGCCATTAAATTTCCTTTTAATATAGCTTGAAATAGTATATTTATTTCTTCCCAGTATTTTTGCATGGACATGCTTTGTTTACATAAATTACACTATTAAGAGTTTAATGTTTAACTTCCCATATCTCACTGATTTTCAGTCGAGGACTATATCCCAAAATTGGTGATTTTGGGCATATATAACAAGAAAGTGTATACTTTGCCAAAAGTCACTCTATAAGCAAACTGGAGGGGATGACATTCCAGCATCAATGATTTGGGGAATACATGATAAGGAAATAAAAAAACCCCCAAAATTCTTTTGCAAATGCTGCTGAAGGTATATCATTGACCTAGACAGATATTTTTAGAACACAAGTCAGCTAAACTTCAAAGTCTGCTTTCCTGAGATATGAGAATTAATGGAACGCAGAGAGTCTTTTCATCCTCTTTCAAGATCATTAATCTTGTTACCACATATAGCACTTCTTAAAAAAATAATATTTCAATACTAAATTCAAAGATCAATCATCCATTGAAGAGACATGCAAACACATCAGGATTGTTCTAGCATCTAAAGCTGAAAACACCTCTTTGTCCTCATGCAGTGCACTGTCTCCTAAACAAAAAGTGAGTGGTCTGCCAGGTAAACAGTGCAGATAGGAACGCATCCTCTGTAAGTCTGGGAAGCTTTTAAACCTAAGTTGCAATTTTTTGCTTCAGAAAACCACCAATGTGAAAAACATTTTCATAGTCACCCATGCTTCCCATAGTGAGTGATACAACAGCTGCTTCTGAGATGACAAAACATTTTCCAAGTACCATTACCACAGCTTTTCTGCCCTGGCGATGAAAGGATAATGATTACAACCTTCATTTCTCAGACCTTCAGCTCAAAATTTTTTTTCTGGTCTTTTACATAGAGTGAAATCTCTCTCATAGCACAGGTCTCATGGAAAACCATCTCTATAAAAGAAGGGACAAGTCCTCTGTTCATTTAACACAGACACATATGGTTTTCACATATCACAATGACCTGAAGGGTCTAAACTCCACCTTTGCCTCTCACTCTCCAGGCACTTCCCAGCATTTTGGAAGGTTCAGGGCCAGCCATGGGCAACTGCCAGCTGCATGGACCAGAGGGAGATTGGGGCTGTCAGCATCCAACAGGCTGAGCACAGTGATGTGGGCACAGAGTGGCAAACCAGAGCCACCTCCCCTGCTGCAGCCTGGGCACGGAGCAGAAGACACAGAGAGCCTGTCAGCACTGCAGTAAGAGGCTCATGTAAAACCAGCCCCTGCTCCACATGGGATTCAGATCTGGCAAAGTTGTCTTTCATATACAGAGCTCCATTCTGTGCAGAGGAGCAAGTGACTGAACTTCTTCCCACTTCAGCAAAACACTCTCATTCTTATGAGAAAGGTAAGCAATCCACCTGGCAGAAGAGCTGTATGAAAAAGTTTTTATTTTGCTTCTGAGGGCCTTAGCACTGCAGGTCAGAGTTGAGACTCGTGATTTGAGGAACAGTGGTGGCAGAGTACTTCCATGCATACCCCCAGTCTGGGTACATCCTATTCCAGGACAGCAGAAATCCCTGATGCTTGGCATGGTGTAGCACACTGCAGCGGGGCAAGGGGAGTGGGGGAAATTTTTAAAACATATTGATGGCATAATCTCACAGGGACAATTAAATAGGGGGATTTTCAGGTGAGGAAAGCTCTGTTTCTTTGCAGCTATGCAATGGGGTTCTGTGATGAACCCCGGCAAGTGGAGATTTCTCCTGGCCCATCACTGCTCCATGCCACTGGAGCCAGCAGGGTCATGGACAGGGACAGCACCTACACCTGCACACACACTCGCACAGCCCAGCCACACTGCTGAGCCCAGAGCACCTGGCCCCTGCTTACTGCTGCAGGCTCAACACACAAATCACCAAATACAGACGTGCCCACCACCAGCACCCGTGAGATCAGAGCCCAGGGACAAACACAGCACGGAACCAGATGCAGTGAAGCGTCCTCAGGCCCAGAAGAGCAGGAGAAGAATGTTCTCCACTGACAACATCATCTTTGTATCACCTCAGCTGAATGGGAGGGCAAGATTTTGAAAGCTTAGAAGGAAAAACGGCAGTCTGTCAAGACTTCATTGTTTGGGAACTGAGTCAGCCTAACACTGTACGTACACTGTGGCACCACAAACAAGCTGGAACAGTAAATGTTTGCTACTCTCAATTTCTTTGGTGCTCCTGTATTCATCAATCATGGCATGGAATACCTCAAAAAAGAAGCTCTCACTATTCACGTGCCTTCTGCTAAACTAATAGCTCACAGATAGTTATAGGCCTTTATTGTTTGACTGTTTTAGTGTTGAGCAACATATCTCTCTTCTTGCATCAAAACCTGTTTTCTGTCAAAAAAAGGGAAAACTGGCATGGTTAGATGAAGGAGTTTAATCTACAAAATTACATATTCCTTACTCAACTTTAAAAACAAACAGTAGTAAAAAATGACACATAGCACCACTCACTCTGCAAACAGCAGAAAGCAAATAAATCTCAATCTCCTATTGATTTTTTACCAAGCACACCTCTGCTGCCCTGGTTTCTTAGAGCACAGTTCAACTTCCTAGTAGCTTGGTGGAGTCTTTTTCTGGTCAGCACAAACTTCCAGACTTAACTTCCTTGTCGCTAAAGAATGCAGGAAGGCAGCAGGTGCATGCAGGCTTGAGAGTCAATAAAAGGCAGAGGGTGGGGGAGAGCAACGTTTTTCTGCCTGTTAGGGATAAAGTTAACTAAGATACTATAATCAACTAGAAAACACCCACTATAGCCAAAAATCTATGATGCTGTTAAGGATTTAATGCCAACTTGCCCTCCCAGAAGACCACTTGCGTGTGTGTCTGTGTGTTCTGCCTATCTCCATATATGCACTTCGCAATTCCATCAGGCACTTGTACTAGGCTGGAAGTGATTTCTGAGATTCTACAGTCCTGTAGTCCTGAAAGCAGTACCTGAACGCAAGGATTCCCTACGGGGCACCCCGCATCCCCCCACACGGTTCCCAGAGGTGGACCAGCACCCGAGCCCCTGAAGCATTCCAAACTCTGCCGCAGTCAGCCCAGCACCGTGACTGAGAGCATCCAGCAGCATCCAGCAGCGACTTCTTGCGAGAGCAGGAAAAGCGCCAGGCATTGCCGGGAAAAACGAAACGCTTCCCCGGTGACAGCAGCCCGACCCCCGCCCAAACCCGCTCCTACCGCGGGCTCTCCGCGCTGCTCCCGAGGCCCTCGGGCAGACACGGCGTGACAGCGGCGGCCCCACCGCGCCTGCCGGCCCGGGATCCGCGCCGAGGATGCCGCCCGGGCCCGCCGCGGCTCGCAGCCTCACCTGGTCCAGCGGGATGCCCAGCAGCGCGCTCAGCGGGTGCAGCAGGGTGGAGCCGGTGGTGCGGTGCGGGGCTCCGGGCGGCTCGGCCATGCCGCATCCCCCCGTCCCGCCGCCGCACGGCCCCGCCGCCACCTGCGCGCACCTCCCGCCGCCGCCGCGCCCGCTCCGCGCCGCGCAGAGCCCGCTCCGCTCCCAGCGCCGCCCGCCCCGGGGCCCTCCGTGGGGCGGGGCCGCCGCCGACGGCCGGGGCGGGGCGGGACGGGCTCCGGGGGCGGGGAGCGGGGAGTCCTCGCCATCCCCGGGGCCGCATCTGCCGCCTCCCGCCGCCCGCGGGAGTGTCCTGGCGCGGTGGCACCGCGGGCTCGGCTCGGCCGGGTACGCGCGGACATCCAGGCGGTGCTGCGGCCGAGTCCCTCGGCGCCAGGTTCCTGCCAAAAGCGCACACTTGTCCGGCACCAGCAGAGCCAAGGTGCCCGCTCGCAGCTGCCCCAAGCACGGGAGAGCTGGGCTGTCGCAGCCAAAACAGTCCCGGGAAGAAGTATTTATTTACTTATTTATTTATACAGAGACCTTTCACAGGGGGAAAAAATCGAAAAATGAGTAGTCAGCTTTAAGTGATATGTTTATGCTGCAAGTGAAATATGGGCATTAAAAAGGTACTTCTGCCAAGCTCATCTTATCTGCAGGAGTGTTCTTACGCTTGCCCCGGACAATGTGGTATTGTGTTGCAAGGAGAGCTCGGTCAGCGCTGCAAACTTTCTGTTCAGCTCACAGCTGCTGGCATGCTCGCAACCTGGAATATCCCAAAGGGTCCTTGCGGGCTTGGTTACACACTCTTCAATAGGCCGGTCGTTTTCTTTTCTTCAAGTAATTGCCAGCTGTGGTAGCTGAAACCATAATAGTGGCTTAAAATGGTATTGTGCCATGTTCAAATGCCCTGCTTATGCTGAGCAAGGGAGTGCTGGGCTGGAAAACCCAGATGAAGGCTGTTCAGTGGGGAAGGAGATTTACAGAAATGACATTCATTTCAGTGGTGCCAGTTTGAATGTATGTGAAAATACACACATGCATACATGCACACGTGTACTTTAAGTGGAGGAAATAAGAGGTTGGTAAGAACTGGATAGCCATGCATGAGAGTTCTTAACATTTTCCATTGTAAGTTGCTCTTTCCAGTTTAAAATTTGCCAGCCTGAAACTATCTGGATGGAACTTTCCACGGGCTGTGTCTGCCACAAGCAGGCTGCTTGTGGAGCTTTGGCTGAAAACATTGATCTGCTTTTGGGAACAGAATAAAAGTGATTTATGACACACTCAGTACAGATAATATCAAAGCTTTATTCACTGTGGAAATCTAGTACCTCTGGGATGGTGACTTCAAGTTTAGACATGGTAGTTTTTTTGGAATCAAGGAAATGCCTTTTGCTGTGTTTGTGAAACTGCCCAAGAGTCATCAATTGCCAGAGTTCTGGGGGGAAAGCCACACATGTCCACACATGTGGATACTCAGGGGGTCAGCACATAATATTTCTGAAGACCATAAGCATTCTTCTCCCCTTCATATTTCCTCGATGTGACTGGACTCCACCTATTTCTGCCACCACAGGAGCAGGATGGGACTTCGCACAGCTCCAGGCACAGGAACTGCGTGTCTCTGTACTCAGTGCTCAGCCATCTGGGCTTTGTGCAGTGGTGAAAACAGCTGATCCGGAAAACAGCTGGAAGGAGGGAAAGACAGATGGAGAAAGTCAGGCACAAGAGCTCAAGAGGCAAGGAGATGGCAACTCTGAAGAGGGTTAGCATAAGAAGCCCGGTGAAGGGAACTAGAACAAATCTGGCGACAGATACAAGGGAAGAGAACAATCCTTTTACCTTGTACTGTAGCCATCAGGACTTCTAAGCTGGAAATTTCATCTGGAATATCATGTTTAATAGCCACTCATAGGCCTATCTTATGTTTCTAATATATTTTGAATTAACTCATCTTTTTGACCTCCACAGTATCCCATGGGTTCTGCTGTTTAATTATGTGCTGCATGAAAAAGTACTTCCCTTGGTTTGTTTTAAAGCAGCTGCCTTGTAATTTCATTGAGGGCTGTCTCGTTCTTGTGCTCTGAGAAATAAGCAAGTAATCATTGCTTAATCACCTCCCCCATGCTTTTCATAACTTCGCATACCCTGAGTTGCCTCTTGTCCTCACTGAGGACTCTAGTTAATCTCTCATTACATGGAAGTTATTGGTATCTTTGTCCTTCCTTTTCACCCTTTTCTGTTTTCTTTGAAAGGAAAAGACTGAAGTTTTGTGGCAATGAAATATGTTGTTCTTCATTCCTTTACCAAGAATCTCTAATATAATCCCCAGTGGCTTCAAAGTCTATTTTCTCAGAGTTAGTAGGTAATTTACAGCCTAATGTGTATGTATAACCACATTTACTTTTTCCTGCTTACATTTACCAATATTAAATGTTAACACTCTTTAAATTGCACCACACACAACATTGTTAAATCCGTTGCAGCTCAATAACAAAGCTCTGAATATACTGAATTACTTCATATCCTTGCTCACTTGGACTTCTTATCTCCCTTTACAAAAACTCAAGATGTTCAACAGTACAGATTTCTTTGCATTAATTTCCAATTCAAAATTTATTCTTATCCTTTATTTAGTTCCTTTTAAGCAGCTAGTTAAGCAGGAAGAAGTATTTCCTGTGATTCTGTGATTATTTAATGTCTTGGGGTGTGAAACCTTACCCCTTCTTGTATCTGGAAATACAAATATACATTCTTGACAGGATCACTCTCAGTGTTTAGAAAACACTAATAGATTTGTGATGTATAACTTCTGTACAATGACTATAGTTCCCCCATTATATCATAGTTTTCTGTGTGTCTTTCATGCTTAAAGGACTCACAGACGTGAATAAGAGTAATTTAAAATCTTACAGTAAATTCTAGTGCAGTCCAATATTATAATTTCCTTTAATGGAAATATGAAATCCCTGTGAGTGTTACTTAACTTTTAAAGTGTTTCCCCCTCTGTTTTCTCATAAGAAGGACGGGATATATTCTTCAGAAAAGCAAATCAGGCTGTTTGGGAATAGAGATATAACCATTTTATCATTCACCTTATGAAACTGACAATATGAATTTTGTATCACGTTCCTTTTTTTTTTAGGGAAACCAACTGTTAATGAGTAACAAATAATTCTGAATTAAAATTAGAAATCAGGTAAGAAACATACAGGTGGTCTTGCTAATAGTTTTTCTGTCTGAATTTGCTGTGTTTGATGGCTTAACTCAGTTTTACTTAAAAAATACATTATTTTTTAAGCTTATCTAATGTTATTAAACTTAAATGCAGCTGTAAGCTTTTTAAGACTTATTTTCTTGTTTTGGCTTTATTTTTTAAGTAATTTGCTATTAAAGAAAACTAGCATTCAAATATTCCTGTGATCTCTTTTGTATCAAGGCCTGTTTGATAGTAAATCTATTTTTGGGTGACTAACTTTACAAACCTGGCAATTTTGCAGCTGATAGGATTCTCCCTTAACTAAAACTTGGAAAAATCCCAAAAAGATTTGGTAGTTTTTCTGTAGCAACTGTGAAAGAAAATATGTTGACAATTTAGCTGATACATAGTTATAAACGTAAGACTAATGGCACAGTTTAACTCGCTCAGGGAGTTTTTTAATGTCACAATTCAGGTTAGGCCTGGGTTATTGGTATGTGTGTGCTGTTCAGGCAATACTCAGCAAATGACATGAGTTTTACCTGTTCACTGGCAATTCCTGGGAAAATTACCAAACGTCTATGTGTCTCCCTGCAGAGATTCCTAATTTCAGCAAAGCGTTAAAGCATAGGCTTAAATCCCATAGGACTGCAGTTTTCATTGAGTTTTAACTAATGCTTTGGTGCCTTGACACGTCAGAGCCAAAATAAAGTTAGTTTGCAGAAACAAATGGGTGAAAATAAGGAAAATACAATCCCTGCTCAGTCTCATATAAAGTACAGTGAAATTAACCTGTGTGCAGAATAGAATAGCATGAGTATTCTGATTATTTGAAAATATAGGGAGAGGATTGTTGCTTGGGTATTTTGATTGATTACCCCAAATGTACATTAAAACAATCATTAGATAATAAATGTAAATACCAAATGAAGTATCTCCAGGAAGGGTGTATTTTTTAAGTCGTTTCAATCAGAATGATTGCATGGGATGTGCTCAAGGATGTTTTGTTCTGGGTGGCTGACAGCCTTCACTCTAAGTTTTAATCAAAAGAAGTGTTGCGGACATGGCAATAGACAGTGGAGCCATCTGCTCTCTGTAGATTATTCTGTGTGTGCACGTTTGTATCCATCAACTTACAGATGTGTGTGAGTGCTGAAACTGAAGGCATTTGCTGTGTGCTCACACTGCACACATAAATCATCTGCATATTAATAGTTTAATCTTCTTATAATGTTGGTGATGGGAAAATATTATTGGTTGTAGCTGAAATTTGCTATAATTACACAAGAAAATATACCTAAATCTAGTAGTAACCTCATGAAAAGGGTGCTTTCTCTTCTTGTGCCACGTGAACACTTTGGTGCTGAACCAAGCTCAGAATTCTTGAAGTCTTGAAGTAAAATGGAAATAGTGGCCTAAAACCAACTGGGAGCTACATGGGTCATAAGGAAGGGGACAGGATTTGGAAAATTCAAGAAAGAAAGCACAAGTCTTTACTGCCACGTGATACCAGAATATTGACAGGTCTTTAGTATTAACTAGAGTGTAGGGAACATCTGATTCAAACAAAGGAGATTTTGAAGCAGTAGGCAGACTTCCAACAACTTCTGTGGTTACCAGGAATGCCTTTAAATGTTCGTGGTTTTTTTGCTGTCACCTATGCCTGTGATGATACTTAGGAATAATATTTGCAGTTTTAGAAATGAATCCCTGCTTTTCCCTTGTCCTCAGTGGGAACAAAATTTAATTAAAAATTAATGTTTTATTAGTTGAGAGCTTCTACTCTTTAATTCTGAAAAGGTTTCAAAAATCTCTTCTTTAGAATAAACTAGAAGGAAACTAATTCTCTGTAAAACAATTCACAGTTCTGTATTTCACAAACATGTAGTTTCATGCCTATAGTTAGATTTTCAAAGGCACAAATTTTATGCTTACTATTTATGCTGTGAACTTTGATTAGTGTCAATGAATTTCAATGTATAAACCACTTCTTTACAAAGGTCTTTATGAGTAGTTTGACTGAACATCACTTTTATGAACTGGCTTTGAGCTTTTGTACCAGAACTGATGTGCAGCAGGTGAAGAAAAGTTCTTAATCCAAGTTCCCTCCATAGAAGAATTTTTCAAGCCATTTACTTTCTCCATACTCCAAAATAAGTTATGAAAAAGTTTATATGAGGCTAAATTCCTCTCCAGAACTCCCAAGTTACAGCCTCAACACTGGTGGTTTCCAGGAAAATGGTGCTGCTACATTCCAGACTTACAGGTGTGTGGAAAAGCAACAGCCAGGTCTTTAAAGCACTTGTGGTACAGCCACCTGACCTATGCTCTGGAAGATGGAGAATTCATCTCTGATTCAGAACTTTCCACCTACCACCAAAATCATGGTGAGGATTTCCTCCCTCTCAGCATCTCACTGCCAGCTCTTCCCCAGAGAAAGCCTTTCCTCTGTCACTGTGGGACAGGGTGTATATGTTATAAATAGGTATATATCTAGAAACATAAACTAAAAACTAAAATATATGTTTCTTTCTAAATGTGCTGGGAGAAAATGAAGATGAGGGAGCCAGGCTCTTCTCCAGAGTGCCCACTGACAGCACCAGAGGCAACAGGCACAAATTATAAGACAGACAGAAAGTAAAACAGAGAGAAAGAAAAGCCCCTTTTATTTTGGTGGACATCAGGTGCAGGAGCCCTGGGTCAGAGGGGTTCAGCCAGGGACAGGAGATCAGTACTGGCAACAACAGAGCCAAAAAGCTCTGATAAACCTCCAGAGGCAGGAATAGGGATGCCTTGGTTAACCTCTCTCTGGGAAACATGGTTGACAAGGAATCTTTTACAGCCCAGAAGAGAGAGCTAGCACTGACATTGACACAGGCTGCCTCTGGCACCTCATCCCTGTAGGAAACAATTTCCTTAGGAATCCATACATGTGCAGAGATGCACAGTGCCCCAGTGCCAAGGCACAGGACTCAGTGGAGTCCCCTGGGGAGTTGCCATGGAGTTCTTCCCTGTGCAGCACCATCCCTGCCTGTCCCTTGCAAGCAAGCTAAACTGACCTAGAGCAGAGTTGAGAGCTGGGAAAAATGGGCAGCAGAGCTTGGTACTCAACTGAGCCCCTTCCCCCTCTGGACCTTTGTGCTTAGTTTCAATCTCCTCCTATTTTTCCTTGCTGGATGCCATTCCCTCTCCTCTGGCCAGGACTCACTTCTTTTTTCTTGGCCTCTTGTTTTTCTTATGAGGAGCCACAAAACTTTCTACCCCACAGTGGGACAAGACAGGGAAAGGTAGGATCAACTGCAGTCAGCTCTTGATTTAAGCAAAGCTGCCTTCCTTTATTTTCTTTCTCCTGACAGGCTCCCTGGTTCTCCTTCACATCCCAGTGAAGGAGAACCTAACCATGGTCTCTGGGCTGGTTGGAGACAAAGTAATGGGGGTCCAAAGCAGAAGTGTTGGAGTCTCTTGGAAAAAGAAATACAGGTGACCTGGTGCCTGGTAAGTAACAGCTGTGTTAATTACTCAGTACAGCCTCATCCCTGGTGACTCACGGGTATATCCAATAAAGATAAGTATGATAAAAGGGAGTGGCTTAGCTAGTGAGGAGGATAGTGGTGAAAGATCCTGGGGAGGGAGAGCCACTGCTGTGAGGTCAGTCTGGGTCTGCAGTTAGAGCCTGTTGTTGGAACCTGCAGCCATAGTCTAGCTGGGTAAAAGCCTGCATCCACAGTCTGCAAACTAATACCTGCAGTCATAGTTTAGCAGGAAAGAACCAGCAGTCAGAGGCTGCAAGGGAAACCTACAGTAGGAGCTTGCTGCAGCCAAAATCAGTGAATAGTTGGAGTCAGGATGGCTAAGCCATAAGAATAATAAACCAGGACCCTTTTCATGCTGTGATAAACAAGAAGTCTGTGTCTCAGCTCATTTCTATCCTCTAACAAGAGGGCTGCTGCAACAGGAGTCTGCAGGTGGCAAGGGACAGCTTGGAGGAGGAAGAGCCTCTCTGTTCCACTCCTGTCTCTGCTCTGCAGAGAAGCTCCCTTGAGCTGGTTTACATCAGACCTTTGTTCAAGGGCCTCCCTTGGGAACACAGTGTTCACTTACTAGGAGTGTGACTCTTGGTTCGTTGGAGAGCTGCATGGATTAGGGAGCCTGCAGTCACTCTCCAGACAAGAGGAGGTTTGCCTGCTTTATTCTGCAGGGATTTCCTCTGCTCTCGTGGGACAGAGCTCTGCATAGAGCCTTTTGGTGACCTACCACTTTCTGTGGTGGAAAACTCTGCTTTGGAAAACTGTCTTCCTGGAGGGATTGTGCAGGTGTTGTGGCCAGTGTGCTGAAAGAAAGCCAGCAGCTGCCTCAGGAAGAGGTTGGCTGCTGGTGGCTTCTCAGCCACACTGAGGGAACAGCAACACAAGGTTCACCAAATCAATCCCAGAGCTGGCCGGGGGCAGGAGGCAGCCAGCAGCTGTGCTGCACAGCTGTGCAGGTGCTCTCAGCCAGCCATCAGGGCTCCTGTGCTTGAGGAAGGAAGGAAGCCCAGCACTTGATTCCAGCCAAGCCCGCACTATGGAAGGCTTGCTGTCCATGCATTTTTCCCCAAAACACAAGCCCACCCCAGCAAATGTGAGCTACCAGAAACACCAGCTTTTGAAGGAGGCAGGCAAGTGAGGGGCCCTTCCCAGTGCCTGCTCATCTGGCAGGCTGCAGTCCATGCTTATGCTTTCAGTTCCTCCAGGTGTGCATGCTTGCTGCTCCTCTGCATGGCTGCCATGCACTCCTTGTAGAGCTCTGTCAGGAATGCTCTGCAGGAAGTCCTTCAATAGCTCCCAGTAAACCTTTGGAGACTCCAGGCCAGAAAGGAGCTCTTCCAGGTCAGATCAGGAGGGTTCACCTTGAGGTCAGCCAGCAGCAGCACAGGTTTTCTTCACCAGCGTTCAGGAATCTCCATCAGCTCATGAAGGACTGTTCTGCTGGCAGCTCTGTGGAAGATTTCCTCTGTCATAGGTCCCTCTTTTTTGCAGGATGACCAGGAGCTGGATGGGCCAGGGCTGCATGCCATCCTCCTCACAGAGGGATGCCAGGGGCTGCCTGAAGAGTGCCCTGCTGCAGCTGGAGCACACCTGCCCTGGGCAGCAGCCACTGGGCTCCACCACAGAGCAAAGGGCCAGCACAGCCCCTTCCTCCTGCTGCTGATCCCTCCTGCTGCAAAGGAGCACCCACCCTTATCAAAAAGGACTCATACCTGCTGAAGGAGTCTTTAGAGATCATGGGATGATGATTTTTAATATTTGCAAATAATAGTGAATTAGAATCCGAATCTGTTGATGTGATGTTAAGTACAACACAAGACAGTGAATGGAGGCTTACACACACTTGTGATTCATTCTGCCAACATGAGGGCTTCCGTGTCCAGGCTTGAGATAATTCTGCAGCCTGGTTTCTTTCCCTGCTGCTCAGAGGAATGCCTTGACTTTAGTAAAACCAGTGGTCATATGGCAGGCACATGTACCTATAGAAGGATTCTCTTTTTTTCATTTACTAGTGAATTGAAAAGAAGCTGGTTTACATGGGATCTTTTTGTGAGCTCTACTACTCTCCATTCCAGAATGTTATGAGATGTAGAAGCTTGTGTAATACAGCTTGAAACTAAAAACCTGGAAGGGTATTTTTTGATGCTCAAAATGAGAAACTGTAAATATTGAAGTTTAATATGAATTACTCATAGCTAGTATGAAAAAAAGTTTGCATGAACCTTTGTTCATGCAAATATTTCAGGATCCAGTAACTATTGCACACGGCAGGAGATTTCAGTTCGACTACATTTAAGGAAATCAAGAGAAGGTTTTATAAAGAAAACAGAAGATGTTTACGACTATTAAAATAGTGATGTTTGAATTTTAAGGAAGGGTTTGCATAACATTTGTATAAAGGTAAATCATAGTGCATTAAGGTTTTTGATAATAAAATTCCTTCAAAATTCCAGTTTACTAGGAACCATTGGTGTATCCAGCATAACTCTTCTTACCTATTTCAAATGTAAACTGAACATGAAGATAATTTACTATAGAGGAACTTTTCATTTTCTTTAAATCACAATTCACTGGCAGCAGGTTTTTATTTAATAGCATCCCAGTCTTCACAGTGAAGGTCCCTTAGATTTTGTTCTCTGCTACCATCTAGAGGAGAAACTGTACAGCACAGAGAAAAATAAATTTAACTTTTACAGAAAGTTAGATAGTTAGATAAATAGTTTAAATTACCTTTTTCCCCCCCAGAAATCCTTTCTGCAGTATTACAACAGGTGGGTAAAAAAGCTGTTGAAACCAGTCAAGATAGAGTTAGCAAAAAGTTATTTCAGGGTTTTTAAAGCTGTAGGTGTAAAACTACAGTTTTATAGAAGGAGAATAACCAAGGAGGAGGTATAGAATAGAAAGGAGGTATAATCAAACAAGCTTCTCTAAATAGAAGGAGGTATAATCAAACAAGCCCTTTCAACTGTAGTTAAAAGTCTCATGGAAAAGATTCAATTAGATTTCAGCAATCATTCAGTACTGGTGCACAGATTAAGAGAGCTGAAATCGACAAAGTTTTTTTGTACACTAATGCTCTTGGATAACAGTGCTCAGCAACACGTATAGCTTCAATAAGATATCTAGTAATACTAGTGCCAACTGAACACTTTGTCCCTCAGAACATGGTAAAGTGGTTTGATTTTGTGCATTATTGTTCTAGTTATGGATAGTCACTACTTTTCCAAATAACATTTGAAGGGAAAAAAAGAAATTAGGGCTAAGCACAGTTTGAGGCTGATTAATGTTATTTAAGATTACCAATATATTAATTATGTAATTACAAGAAATTCTGGGTTGTAAAGATTTTCTAACTTTTTTTTGCCTTTTTTGTCTTTAAATTGGTACTTGATTACCCTGCTTGAGTGAATACCTGTGGAGATCTGGTCAACATCTGCTCAGCTAAAAATCTTATGCACCCTCTCACTGTCTCTTGTGATTACTGAAACCTTTTTCCTCCAGCATTGGCAAATTGGACCTTGTCCTATCAGAAAGCTACTGCAAAGTGTACTTTCCAAATTCACTTCTTAGAACGCGTCACTCTTATTTTTGCATATTCTGTTTCCCTCCTTCTCATGCCATTCTTCCTTTTCTAGGTTCCCATTGTCTATTCATCCACCCTAAGACAAGCGTTAGCCCTTATGTTAGATTTTCAAATGAGCACTCCTGGGTTTTCTTCCAAACTTGCCGTTTTACAATTAGGAGTTGACCCCAATAACCATGCAAGATTAAAATACTATCCTCTCTTTAATTACTTCTTAAAACTTTTCTTTTTCTTATTGTTTCAGGGGGGAGGGGGAAATGCTTTTCTACTGAAAGCTTGTCAACAGAGACTTGTTATGCTGAGATCACAGCATATTCACTGATTAGTGCAGTCTTATTGTTTCCTTGGCCTTCTATGCCAGCTGGTCTATATCCAGCTTTGAGTCCTGCCTCCTACTTAGATCATTAGCCCCTTCAGCCAGAGCTGCCTGCTTTATTCTGAGCTTGTGTAACATCCAGCAAAACAGGGTCTCCCTCCATGAATGCAGCTGCTTGGCACAGTGACAATAACATAATAAACATATTACTGCTGGGATTATCATTACGTATGTAACATTTATACGTGTGGGGAAAAGGTCTAGATTCAACACCCAGTAAAGTCCTACCACAAAGAACCTGACCCAATTAACAATGAGATCTTTAGGTGGGTTTTCATCACTGGCAAAGGCAGGACCCCTGCTGATCGATCTGTAAAACATTGATGTTTGTTTTAAAGGCAGCCACTTACTAGACCCTCCTGGATGGATCAGTCCTTGTCACTGCCTCAAGCCAGGATAATCAAAGAAAAATTATGGATACCTTTGAGAAAGAGAAACTGAGATGTTCACATTCAAAGTCTCATGTCAATCACATCTGTCAGTAGATATCTTACAAAGTTATCATGGATGTTGGCACATCTTCTGGCTGTTTCATAAGTGTGAGGCTACTTCTATTTTAAAAAGGAGGCGTAGTTAAGGAGAACAATTTAGGTTAAGTTGGCCACTGCCTGCTTTAGCAGTTGCTCAGAGAGAGCACCATGCCTACAGTATTAAGTGAACAAATTCCAGATTTCTTAGCAGTGCAATAAAATAAAAAGCAATCATCTCTCCTACTACAAAGCCGAGCATCCAGATAACAGTTTGGCTTTATTAGTGGTTCAGCTAGACCAATCTCCTAGCACAGCATGCATTTCCCACCAGGCTAAGATGATGCCTAGAAAACTGGGCCTGCAAGTGCCATCAGAATGGTGCAACAGAAGAGTACACAAAGATCCTTCAAACGAGGGGCTTGATGTTATATGTATAACAAGATTGCATCTGTTGGAAAGATGTTTGAGTATTTCCCTCTCTGCCTCGGTCCTACTATTTAACTCCTCTTTCAAAAGTCACTCCCTTACCACTAGCAAGAAGCCTTTTACCTAAGATGGCAGAAATGTGATGAGCTTGTCTTTGCTGAATGTTTTTCACAGCATATTTTACAACTCACCTAAGAAATGGGTTGATCAGCAGTGGTGCACTCTTTTAGGTTAAGTTAAACATTATTGATTTTCACTAACTGTTGTCTTGTTCAAGTGATGACTCTCTTAAATGCTTTGGGGAATTCAAAATGTGAGAAATAAGTGATGGAACTGGCTAATGTAGCTGAAAGCTTCACCCCTCGCATATTGCTGGTAGAGATTTACTGGCTATAAGGGCAGAAATGACCCTGCTGGTCATGAATTCTGAACAAGCTTCATTTTAGAATGATTCATCTTTCCTTTTGTCTTCCTTCTGTAGCTTTCTTTACACTAAATCAGCTTTTGGACTTCATTTGGAAAATATGTATTATATGTAGAGATTAAGCACCAAAAATTATAGCCATAAGTGGCTTCCCTTACATTTGAAGAGAAGTTTTGGCTAATTTTTCAGTTTACTTTGCATGTTTTCCCTATGTCTGCATAGTGAGAAACTGTGGAGTTTCACTGCAAAAAGCTTTTACATGGCTTTGTACTATGGAAGTGGCCAAGGCATCATGGACACCTGACTCTCAGAAACTCATTCTGCACACATGGTAATGGAGCTTGTGTCAGAAAATTAAAAGGTTTAGGGGTTAAAAATTGGAGGGGAGGGAATCCATCTGATGTGGTAAAATCAGCTTTTTGTAACAAGTATTTCTTGTTCAGACCAAAGCTTAACTCTAAGACAGGCAGATTCTCTAGCTTTTAAAATTGCTAGGGATAGAAAAGAATTATAGTCCTATTGAAGTTGTTTTAATGGATAATTGCCCTGAGAGACAGAGAGAGAGGTGAAAAGTGAATACTTAATGTAGAGGAAGGACTGATTCTCCTGTCATGAACAGGTAAAATAGAAGTTATAACTTTGTAATATTTGTAACCACAATCCTGATTATCTTTAAATCAGAAACCAACTCTGTTATTAACTCTTATTAAATAAGAAATTCCCAAACAAGAATGCCAACCCACAAATTAAAAATACTTTCCAGTACCTTCCCAGTACCATTTTTTCGCATATGGACAGCATCAAGTGTTAACAGGAGGGTGCTGAAGTTGGTGATCTGTGGTGCTGAGCAAGAAGACAGCTAGCCCTGGCAACCTTCTCTTTGGCAGGATGCAGTTCCCTTGGTAATGGTAACTCCCAGAACCTTTTTCTGTGCTTTCCTTCAGCATCATTTCTGAGGTGCAATTAGACCCGCTCCAGAGCCTCAGTTGAACACGTGCCTAACAGGGCTCTTCCATTCCCAGCTGGTTCCATAGGAATACTTTCTTTCCTCTGTCCAATTGTTAGAATCCTTGGTCCAGTGCAGGCTTTCTTTATATGAGGTCACTGCTTCTCTCACTGCATGGGCAGAACAGCTTCTTCTGAAGTGGATGACCCAATTACTGTGGTAACAGATGGGCCAGTGTACAATGCACTTGCCAGCTGACTGCTTGCAAACGTGTTCTTAAACAGATATCATCGTAATTCGCTACACAGGAACTGACAAATTGCATCCTATGTGACATGGCGTGATACAGATCTGCTGTAGAGCCAGCCTGCTATACAGTTAATGAAGGGTCTCCTTTCCCATCCCATGCATAGGCAAGGCTGACAATGAGGGGGATCACCATTACATAGTTATTGTACTCCTGTAGTTTCCATTGATGTCTGCAGCTTCCTGAGTTATCTCTGTAAGGAAGCATTTAGGCTTCTGATCTAACCTGAATTTATTTTCTGGAGCTAGACTGCAAATAATGTCTTATAGATTGCTGCTCAGTGCCACTATGGGTACCATATTCCAGTTATGTGGGTTCTTCAAACATCACTACTGATTTTAAAGGTCTGGGCTTGGGTTTTTAGAGGGCTTCCCAACCTCTTGAAATCAAGCAATGTAATGATTTTGATTTAAATTCAAGCCATAGAAGATTGCAGTTTATATCTACCATGTAAACACAGGGATGCAGCCATTTGTATGTCTTGAAGAGAACAAAGAATGGTTTCAGCTCTGCTGTTTCACTGTGTCTAGCAGTGGGAAGCATCTTCTCCACACCCATGCTGTGGGATCAGGGAAAGGAAGAGGCAGTGGGACAGTATCTGGAACTCAGCAATACTCAGGACTTCCATCCTGAACTCCCCTGTCTGCAGGCAAAGCCCTCTCCTCAGCCACCTCGGAGAAGCTTCCTCAGTGACTGTGATGTTGTGGCCTGACTCTCCCCACAAAACACTCTGACTCCTGAGATGTCCAGAAGAAAACAATAGAGTGTAACAGAGAATTAACACTGCTGAAGGTATGTTAACCCTAAGTAGCCCCTGATTCCTCTTTTCCTTGGGTTTTCCAACTTTTTCATGTGTCCCTACACTGTAGTTTTGTCTCTAGGGATTGGAAGAAAAAGCAAGGTTGTTTGTCCTCTTTACAAATCTTCCTCCTGCAAGATTTTTTTTGGTCATAGGAGTAGCAGGGCAGATTGGTAAAAGCATCCCAGAGTTTTACATTAAACCTCTGGAAAGTTAAAACTAACCTGTGCTAGTATTTACAGTATGGTAAATTATGACCTAATGTTGCAACTCCCATTCTGATTTGCCTCTGCCTAATTCAGGTCAGGTTGGCTGTGCAGATAATTAAGTGCTGTCCTGCTTGCTCAAACTGTTCGTTGGTTTCTCACACATGATGGTACCACAAAATAGAAAAAAAAAATATTACAAAATCCAAATCTTGTTGTTTCAAGATCACTGCAGATGTAGCATTCATCTTCACTTTTAGATGTGGCAAAGAGTGCAAAGCACACAGGTAATTCTAATATTCCCAAGGGAAATAACAGAAAGACAACAAAATTAAAACCATCAATTTATTAAAATGTTTTTATGATATCAAGACATTATGGTGTGCTAACAAGCTATGGATCCAAAAAGCACACTGTTCTGAAAAGTGTGGTCCTTTCAGCAGGTGCTAACTCTCTGTTGTATAAAATCTGCAAATTGCAGTAGTTTTGCTGGCAGGGATATTCCCTGTAGATAAACAAACCATCCTGTACCTCTGCAACATTTCTGAGGCTGTTCCATGCATCACTGAACAACTTTCTAGGTTCTGGCATCATCTTTGGGGTTCCTCAGGCTGAGAAGCCCGAGCACAAGAAAAATCCAGCTACTGCTCCATGGCTATAAAGAAAGAGCAGCAATTATTTCCTAAGTATGTGACTGTACTTGAAGATTGTTTTGCTTGCAGCTTATCCAGTGCAAATTTCTGTAACTTAGGAGATAGCCCCAGTTACTTAGGGCTGAGAAGTAAAACTGAACACCTTCTAGCACTTGAAGTTCATGTCGGAATTCAAGACTGTGAACAGGAAAAGCTGGAACTTACAGTCTGGAAAGTACTTATTACTCCCAGCAAATATTTCAAGGGCCTATTTAACAGCTAAAGTGTAAAGTCTCTTGTAAATAGTTTGCACTGAATGTTGTATATTATCCATGAATGTTGAATGTTATCCATAGTCAGGGGCATAACATTAGGAACTTCTGGGTGGTTAGCAGGCTTCTCAGCAAATTATTGACCAGCTGGGCTAGTAACACATAGAAACACATTAGCCATGTTTTAAAAGTTGTGCTAATTGTTTATTTTGACCCTATAAACTATATATATATCTTTGGCCTAGGGAAACTTGAGAATCTTGAACTTCATGGAGGGCTCTGCTCTGTGTTTGATATATCAGAACACATGAGGAAAAAAATTTTAACCTCTACTTTACTCTAGATTTATAATCACAGTCCCAGTCATCACAATCATCAAATGTTTCTTAGATTAAATCACGGGGGCTTTGCTTGCTAATACATTGCTTTATAGAATTAGATGAATACTTTATAAAGGCAAAAAATTCTCCACAATACTGTCTGCATTTTCAAATACTATTTTCATTGCCAGATAGCTCAATTTTGACATTTTCCCCTTTTCACAGCGAAACTGGCTCAGAATTTTCCCTTACTAAGGGTTTTTTTTTTATCTTAAGAAACCATCCATTTCCCCAGAAATCTGCCCCAAAAATTGCGATGCTGAAGCTTGAATGCCATCATTAAGCATCTGATTTGTAGTAGCTCTTAAAATATATGATAAATGAAGGCTGGACTGGGTGATCATGGAGGTCTTTTCCAAATCAGTGATTTTATGATTTTATTAATAATGCTTTTTAAAGAAAAAACCCATATTAACAAAAAAATGGGCAGTATTCAAATAAATGTTTAATAAATGGAAAAGGGATGAAGATATAGCAACCCAACCTAGAATAAAAATGAAATAAATGTTTAAAAATGAAAATAAAGGTCAATTAATTGCTGTGGCAGAAAGATTTTTTTTCAGGGCCTTGTTAATCTGACTTTTTTATTGTATTTGTGGGTACTATTAAATGAAGAAAGAAAAATGGTTTCAAGGCTGTAAGTACCACTTTGCACAAGATCTGTGGACAACAAAGTTTTGCCTGGTTACAGTTACTGGAAGGGACAGGAACTCACACAGAGTGGTCTGACTCATTCTGGGATAAGCTGGACCTTTTCAAACAACCTGCACTGAACGTGTGGTTTCACAAGGAGCAGAGGCTCTGCCTGCAGCACGGGAAGCTGTAGACTGGACAGAGGTGGCTCTGGGAGGAACTGCAGGAAACTGTAGCTCAACAAAGCCTCCAATGAGTGCAGTGCTGAGGTTCAGAAAGGCTTGGAAAACAACGCAGAGAGAAATGGTAGGAAGGAGAGACAGTCGAGAAGGAAGAGCACCAGAAATCTGCACAACTGCAGAGCTTGTGGCAGCCTTCCAGTATAATGAAGGGGCCTACACGAGGGGAGGGACTTTTTACAAGGGTTAGAGCAGATATTACACAGAAATTCTTTGCTGTGAGGGTGGTGAGGCACTGGCACAGGTTGCCCAGAGAAGCTGTGGGTGCTCCATCCCTGGAAGTGTTCAAGACCAGGTTGGATGGGGCTCTGAGCAACCTGGGCCAGTGGAAGGTGTCCCTGTCCATGGCAGGGGGGTTTAAAATCTCTTCCAACCCAAACCATTCTACGATTCTATGAAAACCTCCTCAGCCATTCATTCGTCACTCATTCACTATTTAAAAGGATATTGAAAATGGGTACTGATATGGAAAAGAGGAGCAGTATTTATTATAGAGCTGTAGAAAATGCCTTATGGACAAAGACCTGAAAAACACAATCTGTTATAGAAATCATGTTTGATTACAGTGTTTAAATGTCTTCTGAAGAAAGAAGTACTGAAAAGAAAATTAAAATGACAATCAGTGACTGGAAATTGGAGCCATGTACTTCAAAACAGACTGTAAGCCCAAATGATTTAGAGGAATAAATTGTCCAGAAAGTGGGGAATGTTCCATCTCTTCTGATATTAAAATATAATTTAAATTTCTTTCCAAGAACTGAAGTGTAGTATTCTAATAAAATATGACTCATTGAAAGAACTAGTAGGAGATATCAGTCAAAATTAAGAATCCATAATATCCTCCGAAAGAGAATGGACACATTCAAGTGGTTTACTAGGAATGGTCCCAGGCCTGCAACAATTCCTGAACAATGCCCAGACCTGGTTTGAGATAATGATTAGTCAGGACCTTAGCCATGCCAGCAACTACTCTAATAATAATAATAATAATAATAATAATAATAATAATAATAATAATAATAAAGGTCCAGAAGAGTTCCCTGATGCTTTTTAATTTCTTAGTTACACATAAGTCTCTGGACAGATCATCTCACTTGAGATTTTTGCATCTAGGTTTCCTAGTTTATTTCTCTGTTTCTTAAACAAGGAAAGCACAAATTAGGCCATTTTATTAATTCAGGCCTAAGATGCAACACCACATGATTCAGTAGCACACAAAAATTAAGCTCTTCCTCAGCAAAACTGTAAGTTAGACAAAACTCAGGGAAAAAATTACACAGCAGAACATTTTATGAGTATAGAACATTGAATTGGCACACCCACTCATCTCATCCTACTTTCTACAGGCCCATTTCCAGCCAGCTGGGGAAGGGGAAGAAAAAAAACCAGTTCCTTTCCCAACACCCTCCAACCCTTGCTTTCTAAATGTACCCTGCCCAGACAGTTAACCCTGCACACTCGGCACCAAAAGATCTCAAGACATGCATCATCTGAACGCAAATGGGTCCCGTTGAAACAAAAGATGAGGAAATATCAACATTCAGAAACAGCGAGATTTTTGTTCCTCAGCCTGCGCCCCATTCCATATCGCTTAACAGCAGGGTTACTTGTGCTATTCCTCTCATTTACATCCCAATTGAAACCATTAATGCTTGTATGTCAATTTGATGCAACCAGTTAACTCTGTATGAAGGGTCACTTCATTTTAACATTGTCTTCAGACGCCAAGGAGTGAGCAGGTGCAGTAACAGTTTTAACTTGTTATAATTTCAATGAGCACAAGAAGATGCACTTGAAACAGACAGCCCTGGTTTAGACAAAGAGCCTCAACAGCAGGCAGAAGCAAGCTGTATTGCTCAGCATTCACATTATTAACATACTCTGCTGTCATTCCTGTGAAATCAGTATTCACAGAATTATTCACTGACCTCCTACTAGTACTAGCACAGCCGATTTTGTTTAAGTCACAGTCGGCCTAAATAGGCATCACCAAAGAAACCTAGTTCCTAAAAAAGCTTAGTTATTAAGTTTCTAAGCACTGTCTCAGTAGCAATCCTTGCTTCCTTAAGAACACAATAATTTAAAATTATATTCAACTGGCAGTGGGAAAGGGATTCTGAGAAACAGCTGAGAAAACTTGGATCTGTATCTTTTAGTTTGTTGTTATTTTGCATGGAGGTGTTTTGGTCAGTGAATAGAGCTTTATAAATTGGAAGGGAACAGACAGCTGTAAGTGATCTGAGGAAGTGTGTGTGGGTAAGGTTCTGACCAGCGCATGTGGAAGAATAACAAAATCTAGGATTTATTATTGGGAAGTTAATAATCAGGGGATTGTTCTTTCTGTCTCTCATGACACTTCCATTTCAAGGTCACATCTGATTTGATCTAGTCAAGCAATAGTTCAGCTCCAAGGAGGAGAATGACCTGCACAACCACCACATGTCCTGGCAGCCTTCTCTGCTTCTACAACCCTCTGCTAAATTAACGCCAGCATCTTCTAGCATCAGCATGTTCATTTGTAAAGCGCCTGTACCTAATGCTTGGCTCACTGTGCAGCAGCATGGCACCCTTTCAGAGGCTTCTGGCAGTCCTTAGATCAAAGAGGCAATATTAAGACAGCACATTTTATAAAGTTCCTGAGGCTTTTTGTGTTCTAGTAGTGCTGCCCCATTGGGTAAATCAGGAGTATGTAATTATCCTCTTGTTTTTGCTGCCCTTTATCTCAAAAATGAGATTTCTTGTATTTCTGAGAGATTACATATTTACCCATGATGATTCCTGGAATGCAAAGAGACATTTGATACAACATTGATGAAGTGGTTGACTAGTTCATGAAGATCTCAGTAATCTCAGTGCAACAGTCTCCAAAGTTTCCAGGCTCCTAAGGTTTCCCATCTGTCTCACAAGCTCAGAAATGGCATTCTGAAAAATCAGAAGAATGTGAGATCTGAAGAAATCTGTTCGTTTCCCAACTGATTTGCTGCCATCTCTTTCCCAGAAAGATAAGATCTTCCCAGATGAGTCAGACATAAAAGTGAATTAAGGACCAAAACAAGAATGCATTTATACCCCAGCACAGCTAACTTAACCTGCATCATACAATTTTCTGAAACTGAAATGATAAATTGTTTATGAAAAACAGAGCATAAGCCTTTATTTTCTATTCTGCTAAATTTAGAGTTTAAGTCTGAGACACAAATTATCTTTGTTCTCATTTAAAAAGAAAAAGATACTTAAAAAACCCCAAAAGAATAAAAGAGCTAGAATCAGAGAAGCATTTCCCATTTGTAAACATTTATAAATAATAATGTGCTTTGCAACTATATGCTTCTTCCAACAGCTACTCTCCTTAGTCTCAGAATATTGATGTCTGGCTAATGAGATTCTCATGGATTTGAATCTCTTTGGGTTTTTTAACAGCTGCATAGCAAGATTGATCATTTTGAGAATTGAATCCTAAATTCTTTATGCATGATGAGATTGTGCTGAAACATGGGGACACAAAGGGACCCGAAAACCTGACAAGGGGTTTTCCTTGTGGGGAAGGAGTGCATCTCAAGAGACACTGCTCCCTACTAGAGGTACAGAACAACTTACCTTAGTGTCCCATCTCACAACCGTCTATTCTATGGACTTCATTTTTCTACAAGACTTTGGCAGCCACGCCATTGCACCCCCACTTATGCATATGGAAGTTTTCCAAAGAAAGGGAAAGAGATTTGCCCACCTCTGTGATATTAATCAGAGTCTTTCCCAGCTCACCACTATCAATCACAACCTCAACACCCAACTATTCTAATATTTATGATCCTTGTTCTTGCAACGGTAACCACGGAATGCAATGATAGTTGGTTATAAAGAGACTTATTTTAAAAAGCCAAAGACTGGTGAGATCAAAGCAAAGTCAAGTGCAATGAATTGGTGGCAGGAAATGGTATGGTTTGGTGGGAGGAGGTTCTGAGAAAAGCCAACCCAAGTAAATAATAAGAAAAGTAGGCAGACAGGGCCTTGCCAGGGACAGGTGTGTATTAAAGCTGAGAGTAAGAGACCGATCAACAGCTGCTCCTGGAGCTGGTTCTTCCAGCTGCATCTGCAGCTGGTTCTTCCCTCGAGTTTGGGGGCAGATGGTATCACCCCTGCAGGCATTTTATGCAGAAGAGTCCTGGAGAGTGGGACAATGCAAACTGGTCTCTACTATATCGGCTTTTACTGCCAGGTCTGAGGAAACTTGATTTTGCAGCTGCACTCAAGCAGATCAAACGCAGCCCAGGGCCACAGCAAAAAGAGAATGCATCAGCTCTGTTAAGATCTCTTCTACAGAGAACAGAGACTGCTGTTAGTGAGTGCAGTGTTGAGCAGCTTGCCCAGCTGTGGCTCCGCCAAGAGGAAACCTGTGCCGGGCTGTCGTGCAGGTGGAGCAGGAGCTGCTTGCTGAGCCCTGCGGTGCCAGGTGAGCTCTCGTTGGCTGCAGTTTTCTCTCTGGCCACCAGACTCCACTCTCCTGCCTGGGATGCAGGCAGCTGGGACACGCACGGCTCCACAGAACTCGGTGCTCCCAGCGTCCCACCCTGGAAAGCAGGAGTGGTAGGCAAGCTAAGCCCAGAGGAATTGGAAGTTGTGTGAGTCACCTGTTGTACAGAAACGGATGAGGAACGTGGCAAAACAGCAAAAATGAAACTCTTTGACCTCATTAACTGAACTCCTGAAAACCACAGTTGAGAAAAAGTCTGGAGTTTCATTAACTCTTTTAGCTGCTGTCACCTCAGCTCCCTTTTTTTCCGGGCACCTGGATCATCCCTATCTCCATGTTGGTTTGTGCACAAGAAAAGTCTCTTCAGCACTATAGTGAAACAGATCAGGAACCGATACAAGCTAAGACTAACCCAGCCCAAGTAAAAGTTGGCTCTGACTCAGATCAGTTCCCCAGCCACAAGCAAAGGGAGGGGTAGCACAGGAACAGGAACAATTGATAAGTGAAAGGCAGGACTCCTTCTGCTGTTGGCAGTGACAACTTCTGCCTGCTCAAGTTGTGCATGTAACTACAGTCCCAGAGCAGAGGCCCTTAGGCTCCGTGCTCAAGCCTGAATTGTTGGAGCAACGTTGGATTGCTCTGCCTGTACCCCATGTGTCTCCAAGAGGTACCTAATTTGAACAGCTCTAGACAAAGCAAGAGGCCAGAAGTCAGAAAACAGGAATTCCCAAATGTCTTCATAAGCATTGTGGCACGTCACCAGCACGGAAAACAGAAAAAAGTCCCATGGAGTAGTTCTGACCACATATGGAAACCTTGGGGTCTTGCTAACTTGGTTTTCACTGCAGACTAAACAGAATGAGTTTCTGAAGCCCTTATGTGCTGAAATAATATTGAAGCATTATTTGAAAGTATTCCTATTTGTTGTAAATACTTCTGATGCCTCCAAAGTGCATTTCCTGCAGCTGCACTCCTGTGATGATGAAGTCTGAGATTTTGGACAAGCTGCCAGGTATCGGAGAAGTAAGGCCACATTTGTGCAAAAGCCATACTGGCAAATCAATTCAAACCAAAGAAAAATACTAACTGATATTATATACAGGCATAGGAAAGAGGAAGATAATGATGATCATAACTTTACTTATTGAAACCCACTGTGATGTGAAAAGTGGACTTATTTCAGAAAGAAGATTAATACCACAGTAAAGAAATGCCTTTTCACAAGGCACAGAAAAATCTAACTGTGATCTCAAGGCAAACTTTACAAATATTCTTTATGTAAAAGGAGTTTTCTGAAATGTTAGGAAAGTTTGAAAGCAAAAGAGAAGGAAGGACAGAATTTCCTTTTCCAAAAAAGGTAATTTCTACATCTATTAAACCACAGATAATATGAATTACGAAAAAATCCAGAACAAAACTTGTAATTTTGATAGCAAACTATGCTTCATGCAACTCTGCACCTTTCTAAAAGAAATGGTTGTTGGTCTTCTGGTTAATAAATAATAAATCTAACCATTTTGCCAAAGCCTGTAAATAAAGAGTTCGTTCCAAAAGTCAGCACATTATGAGAAACAGCCTCAGTGCCTGGACATTTTAGGCAACTACTCAAAAAAGCAAATACAGCATGCGATTTATCTGATCTGGATGAATGTGGAAAAGCGACTTAACAAACCTGGATTGAATTAAGACGTTCCACTAGTATAACTTTCCTACAATAAGCCCACTTATAAGTTAAAGAAGGATAAAGGAGACCTTGTGTACACAGAGATGAAAGTCTTCTGGTTACAGAAGAGACAGAGCCCTAATAAAGTAGTTCTACTTGTGTATCCTCTAATTGGAGGTGATTTCAAGCTGGGCTGATGGAGGGGATATAAGCTGAGCATTGTGGTGCCTGTCCTGTAGGCCCTGACTCAGAGAAGGAAACAGTCCTCCAGCCACTTGGCCACTGGTGCTCTGCCTCATCCTCTGCCTGCAGTCTAAGCTCACCCTCAGCCCAGGCTCCCACCATGCAGCTGTGTGCTTGGCCAACATTCCCTGCCTCCTAGGGAAACCTACAGGTCTGAACCAAATGCTCAAGCTCTTCCTACGCACCCAGTGGAGAGAAACAGGCACTCAAAGTTAAGAACTGGCCTTACACACTCAAAAAAATAACCCAAAAACCAACCAAACAAAACAAACCAGCAAAAAACCAACAACAACAACCAAAAAAAACCCCAACAAAATGAGCAGGAAGCTTCAGAGAGGTTCTTACTCCACTTCTTCACAGAAAGTTACTGAGCAGAAATTGTAGTTTTCTCTGATTGTTTGCCCACAACAAAGGATATCAGAGGCCTGGGTTCAAATCTGTGCTCTGCTTACTTTGGAACATGGGTTTGAACCTGTGTCTCTGCCCTAGGAAAGTGCACTCTCCGAGGGAGTTGTTCTAGTGCCAGCCAGACCACTCTCAGAGCAAATCCTCAACAAATGATTTCAAGTAATTGAACCAAAAATCTGGATTGAAGCTCTTGGTCTAGTGTGGAAAACTGAAAACTCCAGAAGTTTGAAAGAGATGCCTGATCAGAATGCCCTGAAACTGTAAGTCGCCCCAAAAGTCACTAAACAACTTGTTCTTTAAAACAAAAACTAACAAATAATATATTATATACCTGATCTGAAAAACTTTGGAAACCAGTTGTTCTCATGAAGTTCAGAGCATGAGAGGTTCAGTGCCTGCATGAGTAGCTGTCCCACAGACATTACACACTCTAGAGGCCAAGGAGCTGAGGTGAAGCAATCCCCTCTGGGTGCAGAGTCTCTTTACAAACAGTTGTTTAGGCTTGATTATTGCAAGGGAATTGTTTGTTCTCTTGGGAGGCAAACAGTTCAGTTACACAAAGGCCGAAACAACTAAAAGATTGAAGATCTGAGGAGTAGACTTAAGAGGTTAGATAGCTTGAGAGCAGCTTTACATTAAATTGCTTTGTGTTTTAAATAGCACTTGATCAAGAGGAACAAGGTTTCAATTGATTACTGTGTCAGGACATGGTACAGGAGGCTACTGTGGACATTAACTCTTTATGCAGAGTTGGACTGAATTGACAAAAGGGATTGGAACTGCACAGAGAGGAGCAGAGCCGATGTCTCTTACTCCCAGTGAAACTCCGTGTGCTGAGCCATGTTCTCAGAGGGCAAGAACTGTGAGGTGTGCAGTAATCTCGCAAAGAGAAAGGCAGAAAGTTGCAACAGAAGGACCAGCAGTCTAGCAAGCAGCCAATCCCCTAATCCTGAAACACACAGACACTTAAAGTCACCTTGTGATAACTAGCCTGCACAAGGTCAAGTGTATGTTCTGTGTTTCCATGATAGGGGCATTGTGCCCTTCCCTCTCATCAAGCAGATGGTCAAGCTCGACATCCCTCACTAAAACCCTCTCCAAAGCAGAACTATGCTGACATGCAGAATTTATAATGCATACATGATTTTTGGTTTATTTTCATAAGCAACATTTGCTACAAATCAAAGCTATGTGTTTACCAATGTATGTAGGTAATGAAGTACAGAAAAGGAAGACATTAAAAAGTTTGTAGATGTATACAGGGTTTTTTTAAATATAAATACATGGCTACATGCAAAGAATTGAAATTATTTTGGAATATCAACAGATTGTGATAAATTTGCCTAGGGTTAAAAAAAACAATCATTAACCCTGAAAAGTAAACCCATCTGAACCAGGCAATCATTTCTCACCATACAGTTCTTTTGATATTTAGTTTTAAAGGATGTTACACAGGCATAATGAGAAGATGCTACCAAATGATGCTCTGTAACTGTATGTCCTTGCTCTAGTTAGGTGGTCACCTGCTTTCTCTGAAACCACTGAAATAGGAGAGATGTCTCATTAGTAAAAAAAAAATTGTGTTTGTGCATAAATAATTTTATGACAAAGTGACATTTCAAGGTTGATGCCTTTTAAAAATTAAGGGATAATAATCCTTTAATTTTTTCCAGAAACTGCTGGTTAATGACATGCAGTAACTAGATCACACGCTCCTCGTAACCGTCATTTCACTTCTAAATTCTCAGATCACATTCTTAGAAGAATTTACAGATGGGAGGAAGTCGATTAAGTTTTAGTTTCATTTCTCTGTTTTTTAAAATCTGATCATCATAGATGATCATAGAAAATATAATAATAATCCATGTAAATTTTAGAAGTGTAGATGTGATTCATGAAATTGCTCAGATTTCTATTTATGTGTTTTCTCAAAAGGCTTCCTAGAAGGGATGCCTGTATATTAGTCTCTGGGAGGGTAGACGTGCTTATACATAAAGTTATCCAGCATTTCTTATTCTGGAACACAGGTTTTCAACCTTCTGTCACCTTCTAAAAGCTAAATCATTTGGTCTGAAATTTTGCACAGAAACCACTTGAGAATCAAGGCAAAGGAAAATGAGCTGTCTTTAAAAAATCTGACAGGCTTTTCACTCAAGCAAAGTCTTGAAATCTGGTCAAGAATAAATCTAAATACAAATTTCCTGATTTTTTTTTTTTTCTGAAAGTAAAACATACTAAACATATCAGCTCACAAGTGTTTAGCAGAGATTCAGAAGATGTCATCCTAGGATGGCAATCATCACTGAAGGGAGCAAAAAACAGCATCACAATCCAGACTGAAAGAGAACAGACTTTGGCTTTTTCAGTTATCTGACTGGAAGAGTCTCATGGGAGATTGTCCTGCAGAGGCGACCAGAAGATCAGTTGCTTTTCAGGGATGACCTCCTCCACCTTTAAGATAGTCCCACCCTAATGAGCCAAAAATCAAGCAAAGGCAACAAGAGGAAAAACTCAAAGAAAAATGTAAGAGATGGAAGGAGTGACAAGTGGCCCGACAATAATGTGGTGATGCTGTCCAAGCATTTATGGAGGGGCTTAGGAAAGTGAAAGCCCTCGTGAAGCTGAATCTGGAGAGGAATGTGGAAGGCAAGAAGAAGAGCTTTTCTAAGTACATCCACAGCAAAGGGAAGATGAGGGAAAATGCGGGCCCACTGCTCAAAGGAGGAAGGGACTTGGTGACAAAGGACATGGAACAAGATGAAGTACAGAATGCCTTCCTACAGAATGCCTCAGTCTTTACTGGCAAGATTTGCCTTCAGGAATCTCAGCTTTCTGAGACACCAGTGGGAAGGTCTAGAAAAAAGAGGATTTACTCTAGGTAGAAAAGGACCAAGTTAGGCAACATCTAAACAAACCAAATATATGCAGGTTCATGGGATCTGACAGGTTGTACCAACAAGTGCAGAGGGAGCTGGCCAATGTCACTGTGAGGCCACTGCTGATTATCTGTGAAAGGTCATGGAGACTGGGAGAAGTTCCTGACAAGGAGAAAAAAGTAATTATCAATCCTGTCTTTCAGAAGGGCAAGAAGGATTGGGGAACTACAGGTCTGTCAGCCTCACCTCAGTCCCTAAAAAGAAGGTAATGGAACAAATTATCCCAGAAACCATTTCCAAATACAGAAAGATGATTTGGAGTAGTCAGTTTGGATTTATGAAGATAAGGACAGGCTTGGCCAACATGATAGTCTTCTACAGTAAGACTAGTTCAGTGGATGAGGATGAAGCGCTGTATGATATTTATCTTGGCTTCATTAAGGCTTTTGACAGAGTCTGCAGTAACACCCTCATGAAAAAAATGGATGAAGTGTAGGCTGTGTTAAGTGGGCAGTGAAGTGGAATGAAAACTGACTGAACTGTGAGGCCCAGAGGGTTCTCATCCAGAGCACAATGTCCAGCTGGAGGCCAGTCATTAGTGGTGTCTAGTACCGGTAATGCTGGGGCCCACAGTGTTTGACATCTTCTTTAATGACCTGGATTATGGGATGTCACACTTTCAGTGACAGCAGGAAACACACATCCCATCAGTCTCAGTATTCCCTCCAGATGTCATGCAGGTTGTGTTCCAGATGTGTGGTATTGAGCACAATCTCATCCTTCCCTTCTCAATTCTTCCTGGCATGCTTGTGAAACCAAGCTCCAAAATGTAGGAAATTAATTACTTAAAGGTTAATAATTAGCAAACTGGGGGGAGATTGTATAATGTCAGTTCTACCCCTCATATGTATGCATAATAACATATGTCTTTTATTATGTGGACATTTTTCCTGCACAGTTCTTCATCCTGCATGAAGGATGGGAACATCTTATGAAGTAAGTAGCTGTGGGGTGTTTACTGCCCTCATAATTATTCCATATGCAGGGCTATACATTGATTTACTGTCTATTCCTATTACAAGCTTTCTTAGAGAGAGTTTTCACTTAGGAATGTTTTGCAGTCTCCATTGTAACACTGTCCAGAATCTTCTTCATGGGAGAAGTCATATTGGAATCCAGGTCTTCAAGTCAGATTTGACCATTTTGACATCTAGGCAAAGCTTTTATTAATACTTCCACAGCAACAAGTCAGAATCCCAAAGAAAGCGATTCTCATTACACATTATTTTCAGGACAAATGCAGCTTTTTCCCTAAATGACACTCTGTGGGTAAAATTGCTTATCATCACACAGATAAAGACCATATTCACAAGGATAGCAGGATAGTACCATAGAACCATGCTCACAAGGAAAGATAAATCACAGCTGCATACCAGCCTTAATTATAGTGTCTCCTAAGTCTTTGAGTTCTGCAGGGTATTTTCTCTGCAACACATACCTGGATGATGACATCCCTTTAGGCATCAATTTATTCTTTATAGACCAACAGAAGTCTTTGGGCCTGCAATTAGCTTCCTTTATGAAGCTCTCTGTACACTTCTTATGTATGTTTTAATTTCCACTTTCTTTAGGTTCCTTCCATTAACTCTAGCAAGTGAATTGCACATTTAACAGGTCCCACTGCAAACTGAAATATCTGCCAAAGAATTGCGTTTTAAGAAAAAAACAACACATCTCTTCTCCCACTGTGTTTTCTGCAGATTTCAGTTTATGGACAGCAAAGTTGCTGTTCAGATGAACTCCACGCTTTTTATTTGAAGATTTTCCACCAGCCACCCCACAGTCACAGCACAACTCCAATTCCAGAAGACAGGAACATATGACCCTCCCATTGAGATGATATGGGCCCTGTCTCCTGGCCATCCCATTCGGTTGGTGTGCAATTTTGGGACTAGCTTTTAACATCTGGTTACAGACATACATCTGTGGTAAGGATTTATTTTCCATTCTTACATAAAAATAGATGTTGTTTTTCTGGGTTTATTGCAGATCAGGTGAAGCGTCCTTCTGAGTGTAACAGTGTATTCCTCGCTTCTTGAAGACTTCTAACCTTTCTTATGCATTAAGGCAGACCCTTTCCTTCAAAATGAAAAACAACACATGAAGAAGCAAGATAGGATTTAACTGTTAATAGTTTAGCTTTACTTTATTTCAGCTGCTTGACTTACACCCTTGGCAAAGTAATGAGCTACTAGAAAATTAGATGATGAAAGAACCAATACATGAAAGTGAATTCTGAAGTGCACCATGCACTGTCTGTTTTACTCCTTCATTTTAACTGTGCTTTGTTTCTGCTCCTGGGATCCTGGCTAGTCTACTACATCTACATGGCTCTTTTTATACTCTAGTTTTTGCTGTTCTTTCTCTTTAAAGGTCTGCTCTAAGGACTTTCTGTTTTTGCATTCCTCATTTTGCTGTGTTTTTTTTTTATTTATTGCTTTCTTTCCTTATGCTGTAACATCATGGCTCACGTTTCTTCTCTCCATCTCACAGGATCCTTGAAACCAATGTAGTGCTACCATTTCCATACATATAAAAAATTAAATCTTTACTTTGAACCATAAGCACATTGACTGCCTGCCTGCACTCTTCTTTATATGTGGACTTTTCCCTTGCCCTTCACTTTCAGTGCTGTTCTTATTCCTCAGCCTCTTCCCTACTATGGCCCTTGGATGTGCATCAATACTGCACAAGCAGTGACTCCTGGCATGGGACACCCTGCTGGATGGGTAGTCAGCTGAAGATGGCAGGGACCATGGCAGAGGAAAACCACAGAAGCTGCTCCAGAAGACTGGAGATGAACTCTGCAGTAAGGACAGGTTGGTGTTTCTGTTTCTTCTTGAGTATCCGCCTCACCCAGCCAGCAAGGTGCTGCTACACATGCCATGGCCAGGCCATGTCGAGCACAGCTTTTACCTGCTTCATCCTGTGCACAGGCACAGAGCTGGACATTGCTGGCTGACTCCTTAAGAGCAGTCCACAGTAGCAGAACTGATAATTTGTGGGACATTTTGAGGAGTGCTAAAGTTCTGCACAAGAACATGAAATTTTCCAGGCAACCCCTGCTCCTGCCTGGGCTAGCAAGACCATAATGAAGACTTGGAAAGGCTTTTAGGTCTTGGATGCTGAGCACAAATGCAAGACTAAAAGACTTGCTAAAAGAAATCTTTCTCATCTATTAAAAAGACTCCAGTACCCCTGGGTAAGCTACGGTAGGATTTCCTTACCATAAAATTCATTGATCCTCAATTGTCTAGATTAAATTTAATATTTACTAAAAGGGTTTTTATCCCCTCTACAGGAGAGGACCTTCTGTGACCTTTTGTGTGTCAGGTCACCACTACCATGTCCTCTTCCCCTATTCTTCCCTGTGACAAAACAAAAGACAACCTACAAAGTTTTCTTCTTCTACAAAGAAGGACACATTTTTCTGACCAGGTTTTGTTGCTCATTTTTCTATGGATTCTCTCCATGTGGTATCTTTCCCAAGGTGCAGTGCCCAAAATATCATCCAGCAGGTTAATCAAGGCTTTTTCAGTGCCAGAGCAGAATTTACTCCTTTGATGGAAGCCATGCCCAGAATGGAAGATGCCCTTATTTAACACGCAACAGTACTGCACCTTAGTCAATCTACTGTGATTGACCAGAGGTGAGACCAGTGGCACCTCAAGGCAGAGCTGGGGATTTGATAGAGTGACTTGTTCATGCACCTGCTAGAGATGGAAATGTGGAAGGTTCCCAAGGAAAAGGATCCTTATCTGTCTGACTCAGCAGTGTCAGCCTGGACACGCTGTCTGCTAGGAGCACTGGGGGAGGAAAGGTGTGTCTGGAAATGAAACGTGAGAAAACAGGGCACGGCTGGTGGGTGCTGGGCAGGGTGGGGCATTTAATAAATTAAGGGCCCATGTTGGCAACGCACCTCAAGTTCAGGGGCCAGGGTGGCGTTCGGCCGAATGTTGGATCGAATTATCTTGGAGGTCTTTTCCAAACTTGGCGATTCTATGATTCTAAGGGGGCATCTAGTAAGTGAAGACACTACAGGAAATTGGGAACTGCCAGTGGGCGTACTTCCACTCCTGGAGGAAGTTTCACCTCTTGGAGGTAATACAGACCATAATGGAAGGGAATATTTTGCTAAACGCTCACTTTTTGCGGGAAAAAGTAAGTTAAGTGCCTCGGCTGAGCTGATTTGAAAATTTGTGGATGTAGGCGCGTTAAGAAAGCGGAAAAGCCGTTCCTCAGCTACCGGAGGTGACATCCCGCGCCGGGAGGCCTTTAAAAGGCTCCCTGAGAACTTCCCCGCTGGCGCAGGCCGGTGCCTCTCCGAGCAACCTGGGGCGAGAACTCAGGTGACCCCTTCCGAACCGCTGCTGGAACCGGCAGCTCCGGAGCGGGGGCAGCGGCAGAAATCGCGGCTACCGGGCGGCCGGGCCAGACCTTTCTGAGGGCTGCCGGGCCGCGCTCGCCACTCACCCCCAGCGCCGAGGGCAGCGCGCCGTGTGGGAGGCGGTGTCGGGGCGGGCTCGGGGCGGTGCCCGGGGCGGGCCGGGCGCTCCGTGCGGGAGCAGCTGTCACTGTCAGCGAGCCGGCGAACCGGGATCCCGGCTGCGCGCAGGGGGAATCCCCCAGCCTCGCCCCCGCAGCCAATCGCCGCACCGCATGCAAATCGCGGCCGCGCTCGGGCCAATGGGAAGGCGGAGGGGCGGGGAGGCGGCCCCCCTGTTGGACGGCGCGGAGGGCGGCGAGGGCCAATGAGGCGGCGAGGCGGGCGGGGCGCGCCCCGGGGGCGGGGACATGCAAATTTAGTTTGAAAAGAGGGCGGGAAATCTGAGTTTCGCGGGAGGCCCTTGGCGCGTAACCCGTCTCCTTTCCCTTCATTCATTGTCAGCAGCCGCCGCTTCCTGGAGCCATTTTCCAGCCGGCCCCACACAGCGGGAGCGGCCCCGCTCCATCCGCCGCATCTGCCCGCCCCGCCGCCTCCGTCCCCCCCCGGCGCCCCGCATCCTGCAGCCGGGGCCCCCCCGGCACCCGCAGCCCCCAGTATTTTGCGCGGGGCCTCGGCATCGAGGAGGAAAGGAGCTGGGAAGGCCGGGGGGGGAGGAGGGACGGGGGGGAGGAGGAGACGCGGCTGCGGGGACAGACCCGGAGGGAAGGATGAGAAGGGGACTCCAGCCTTCGGCCCCGGCAGCAGCGCCGCCGCCCGCGCCGTCCACGGACTCCAGAGCAGCCCCCGCCGGCTTCCCGGCCCGCTTTGCCGCCGGCACCTTCATCCAGATCCGCAGCACCGGCGCGGTGGCGGGGGCGCCCTGTGTTGTCTCCTCCTCCGCCGCCGCCGCTTCCCAGGCTCCCAGTGCCTTTGGCCCGGCGGCGGATGGGGGCCAGCCCGCTGGCAGCTCGCTGTACTGCACCCCCCACGGACCCGCCGGCAGGACGGCGCTGCTGCAGCCCGCTCTCGGCGGAGGCCGCCCCCCGGTAATTTTGTGTTTTCCCCCCGTCCCCGCGGGGAGGGTGAAGGGGACGGGGGGGGATCCCGCTGCCGGCCGGACCCGGGGGGCGGGCGGGGTGCGGGGGGGAGGGCAGGAAAGGCGGAGGCAGCGCTTTGTTGCAATAAACTTTCCTGCCTCCTTCCCAACCCCCGCTGCCGGGTCTTATTGAAAAGGAGAGGAAAAAAAAAANAAAAAAAATTCCGCCTCCCCCACTCGTGGGGTTTTCTTTGTCCTCGCCGGTTTCGGGTGCGCGCTTGGCCCTCGTGGGCTCCGCCGAGTTGGAGAGTGGGGGAGGGCGCGGGGCATCCCCGCCGCGTGGGGGTCGGGGGCGGCGGGAGGGGCTCACCTGCCCCCCCGGCCTCCGCGACCCCCGCCCGGCGGCGTGGGATTGCTAAACTCGCTCCCACCGCTCCCCCTCTCGTCCCGGTGCGCCCCTGCCAGGGCAAAAGGGGGTTTAACACCCCTTCCCCCCGCGCCCTTTTTCTCTTCCCTGCATCCAGTCGATGATGGTCCAGGTATGGGATGGTGCTGTAATTCTGAAATACTTCTGTAAGAGCTTTGGGAGCAGCTGGGAGGCCGGTGAGGATGGCATGAGCTGCCTCTTGTGTGGGTTTTTGCAGGTGTTGGTTGCTGGGCTAGTGGCGGAAGTTTCAAGGCTCATCAAATCCTATCCAAAGCTCTTTTTTTTTTAATAATTATTATTTTTTACTTTTAAAATAGGCATCTTTACTGTACAAGAGAATTCTTTTTTTTTTTTTTTTGTGCTCTTGGTCTTCAACATATCCTAATGGCACTCAGTGTCAAGCAGGCTACTTCAGGCTGCTTTGTAAATATTTGGCTGTCCTATGTGAGGGTTGATTCCTAGAAGGTGGTGGTAAGTGAATTCAAAGAGGAGCATATGTTACAGGAAGATTCTGGGAGAAAAATTATACAGGCTTTTTTGGCTTTGTGGGAGGGATGTTGATGTCATAGGAACTCCTAAAATTTCTCATTAATGGGTCCTCTAAGACCTTCATATATGATTTTGGTGCCTTTTTTTTTTTTAATGCTGCTCATCTCTCTAATGGGAGGAACTCATGGCCTTAAAAACCTAGGAAGGCTTTATTTCCATCTTAAAGGTTTCTAAGTGGGGAAAGTGATTTTGGCCTCTGCCTGCAAAAAACTCCTCACGCAACTTGTGAGTTTGTTGTATACCCTCAGTTCCCATATTAACTTTGGGGAGAGATGTGGGATAGGGGAGGAAGAGTGTGGTCAGGCCAGTGGTATCTACAGCCTCTGGCTGGAACCCTCCCCGGGCGATAAGCCATCCATGGCACACACCAGGAAAGGGGCTGTGCATCCTGCTCTGCCCTGACAGCTGTGCTCATGGAAGTGCCCTTCTTGGACCTGTGCTGGCTTGCCGCAGACCCATCTTTTGGGAAGTCAGGGTGGAGCGCCCTGGTGCTCTGCCTTGCCTTTCTGCACTGCAAACTGCTTGGCAGGGATGCTATCCGGGCCCTTTCTGCTCTGCAGCTTCCAGGTAGCTTTCTTCAAAAGTCCTGGAGGCCTTTCTGGGACTGGGAGGTGAGGATGTTCTGCCCTTGCCTCCTAGCAGAGCATTTTTTGACAAACTGATATTAGGGACTGGTGAAAGAAGTGAGAAAATGGTGAGGCAGTGAGCTCAGGCAAGTAGCACCAATATAAATTTAGCTCTTGATTATTGAATTGCAAGTAGAGGAGGGAGTCTGAGACCCCCATCTGAAAACAAGACCCTGCTATGCAAAAGACTGTAGAGATAAGTCTAAAATTTGGCCTGCACACCTGCAGTGGTTAGGATTATGAAAATACTCTTGCCTTGCAGATGTAACTGCACTGGCAACCCACCCATCACTTCCAAATATAAACCATGGTATGACTGGAAAAGAGTCAGTACAGCAATATAGTTTAGGCTGTGCAGGGAGGTGTTCAACTACACGAGCAAATGGAAAAGGTTCTTAGGCCCAAGTAAGCTGTTTCCCCTTGGGAATTTGTTAGTTATTTCACCTGTGGTTGTGTATGTGTAACACTGCTGGAAAAGCCTTGAAAAGTGGCCTAGTCCGTAACAACAGGCCTCTCCAGCCCCACGCTGAGAATTTGCACACTCTTCCATGTCCCAGGCAAGCCTCTCCACAGTGTCCAAAGCCAGCTCCTTGCTGTGTTGCCGCCTGTCATGGCAGCTCCTGTGGCCGAGGGTTGCTGACTGGGCCCTTGTACCCTGGAGAGCCTTGGCTCTGGGAAGCTGTGACCCAGCCTGCCTGCCCTTTCAGCATGAGGGGCTTTTGCAGGATTCCTGAGGAGTTAATAGAAAGTGTTACCAGGTGGATATGAATGCCTGCTATGGCTTAAACACCAACAGTAATGGAGAATTAACCCTTGCAAAACAACCATCAACTTGCACCCCTTGGGAGAGCCTGGGCCTCTGGAGACAGGGCCTGTGGTCCTGCATCTTCCCATGCTCTCCTGCACTCTGCTGGGGGCTGGTGCCTTTTCCCTTCTGGAATCTCAGGCTTCCCAGGATGGAAAATTAACCCTGACCTAAATAAATAAAGGTTTTCTGCTGGGCAAGCAGGTTGAACCAGCTAATGGCAGGTCTGGGAAGTGCTGGGGACCAAGGGAAAGTGGTGGCCAGGGATATGGCACAGGAGTTTTGACACCATGATGTTTTAGTGTGAGTTTGTGAATCGACTTGGATCCTCATGAGAACACAGGAGAAATTAATGTTTGATGAGGTACCCCAATTCTTGCTGGTGTTGCCTTCTCACTTGGTGTGAGAAAGTCACTGCCATTTGCAATTCCCTGTACTCAGAAATGGGGCTGCTATGAAAGCAAGCTGCTCAAAATGTTTCTAATTCAAGTAGTAGAGAATTTCTTACTGTCTTTGGGTTATAAAGATAAGCCTTTAAGAAGAGGGCCATTTTCTTAGCCATGAGAAAATGCTTAAATGGAGACACCACCCACATGTTAAGTCCTTTTTAAAAGGGGCTAAATCCTCTTAACAACAATATCTTTAGAGAACTCCTGTGGCCTTTAGATGACATGAGCTGTGGAGAGGCTAGTTCGGCATACTTCAGAAGGGGGCAGGAGGATTTACATTTCCAAACTGAATACTTAGTACCTCTCTCATTTTTCTGGTGGTTTAGAAAGTACCTCTTCCTTCCTCCCTGCTTCTCAGCAAGATGCAGCTGTAAAGGGAGAAAAATGGGATAACCCACAGTCTTTCTTGTAGGTGTTATGTAAAGGAGCATGCCAAATAGGACATAAATAATGAACAAGGATTTAAGGTATGGAAGAAGAATGTGTAAGTCACATAAAGGAAGGAGGTAGTTAACTTAGTAGCTTTTCTTCATTTTGCGGCAATGAAAGCGGCAATGAAAAGGTTTGTATGTGAAGACACAGGTGCTTTCTTATTCAGACCTGTTTTCTTTGCCTGATAGCTTGTGTTAGTAGAAATGAATGTTAGTGTGAGTCTGGGACCTTTGCTTTTTGACCAGCATTTAAGGGATTTTCTTGGGTTCAAATCCCTCTCCTCCAGCAACACACTGTTTCTGAGCCCGAGGAGATACCACATGGTCCTTTGGGTGCAGCCGTCTGAGGCGAGTTCAAAGAAACATAAAATCCTGATTGCCCTAACCACGCCAACAAACATCTTGTGAAAAGTGGGCATCCTAATAAAACCCTACAGGAATAGGCTGTAGCTTGCTGGTGGCTTTGTTATCCTTGTGCAGAGTCCAGCTGTGTTGGTGTGGCTCCATCTGCACCAGAACTCCTGAGTATGGTAGCCCTGTGATGATAAGGGCTTTTGGCAGGGTTCCATGGACAGCTGAGCTGCTCAAAGACTTTACTGTTGCTGGAAGGAGTAGGCTTGCTTGTCCCTCACTGTCTCCTCTGTATCATCTCCTTTGCTCTGCCTGTGACCAGACAGGGTTCTTCCCCTGCTGCTGTGCCTGGGGAGCATCTGGCTGCACTGATGAGTTGCTTTTTGCTGCTTTAACATGGTAGAAGAGCTGGGTGTGAGCACTGGGTCTGGCAGACATCTTGGGCCCAAGATGGGCTGACTGAGAAGAAGCAAGGAAGGAGACAGGAACTTGCCCATGTGAAGGTGTTAAATTGTCCAAGCAAGCCTCCATTTCATGATGTTGGTCTTACTTGTTCTTTCTGTGAATGTATTTTGCTTGCACCACCAGTCTGCTTACCAAAAGCTGGGTAAGGGGTCACTTTATGGCCTGTTTATTCTTCTGCAGAGGATGCTCCACCTGGTTGAGCAAATACAGGCATTTTGTTTCCCCTAATTTTATGCCAGATATGTTGATGCTGTTCTGTTAATTTTTACTGTGTGCTCATCTGAGAGTATGTGCAGGCATTTACAAGGAAAATAATCTTTGAATTTAGGAACAGCTGTATATTTTGCAAGATGAAGGTTTCCCCCAACTACTTCTCTGACTATGACTGTGGCAAGTGTTTCAGGAAAGAACACAGGGGAAGGAGGCTTGCACAGGAAAGCCCTTTGGGCTTCAAGAGAGCACTTTCTTGGTCAGGGGTTACAATGGGTTTGATAGCTACCAGTAGCTGGTGATTTTTGTGATCCCTGTTTGAATCTGGCTGTAGTTCAGACCTTGAGTAGCAACTAGTTCTAGCCATGATTTAGCCATTTTGTATGAAAGGAAAGAACTGTTTTCTTTGTTTCTTGCTTTTTGGTTTTGTTTTTTTTCAGTTTGAACTTGCCGTCTATAGCGTTCTTGGGTGATCCTAGATATTGTGCTAGGGAAAAATGATTTTCTGATATATGTTTCTCTGCACAGTTTATGGCAAATTATCTTCTGTCCTCAGGTGTCTTCTCCAAGCTGAAGAGTGTCAGACAATTAATTTCTCCTGAAATGAAAGCCATTATTGTAAAGATAAAGGTGTCCTTTTATAAAGGAACCACATGGGTGTGAAAACAAGTGTGTCTGTAATTGTTTTTACTTGTGAAACTTCTGTGAACTGCCAGCTTTGAAAGATGTTTGGAACACGTGGTAGACTCACTTTGCAGAGACCCTTTCAGACCCAGCTTGTTTCATGAAGTCTTAATCTGGCTCTGGGGAGGGGAGTGGGATGTGTGGGACAGAGGGGATGAGTAGGCATGGCTGCTGTGGGAATAGCTCGTTAGAAGACTCAGCTCGCAAAAGGGAAAGTGGAGTAGCACCATTCCTCTTTGGAGCCCAGTCCTGTGCAGGCCAGCAGGCCTGGTGTGGTTGTGGGAGGGAAATTCAGCCCATCCCTTCTGCTCAGAGCGGCAAGAATGAGATTGGTGCATGTGAAATGAAGATATCGGCTTTTCTTGGTGGCTTCAAGCATGGTATCTCTCAGGCTTCACTTCCGAAGGTGTCTGCTTGGCTGATGGCCATGGCTGTGGTGGCAGGGCTGCTCCTGGTGCTGGTGTGCAGGGGTGGGAAGGTGCCTCAGGCTTTTGTCCTGGTTTGTGGGGGAATTAACTGCCTGCTAAGGATGAGTTGGAGATTCTTGACTTGAGTTCCAGTGGGTTTCTTGCACCAGTGGTGGTAACAAAGATCCAGCCTGGCCCAGTGTGGAGCTTCAGCAGATGGAAAGCTCTTAGAGTAACTAAATCTCCAGGTTTTATAGTCTCTGCAAATAATCTCATTTACAGCTGGCAGCGCTGAGTGTGTATATATGGAGGTAACTCTCATCCTTACAAATGGCTAAGTTGGACTTCAGGCTTTTGTTTTGGCTGACAGAGTTAATCACTTCCTGCGTTATTTTTCAAGACCAGGATTATGTTTGTAGTTCTGGGGAGAAGCAACCCCCGTCATGTTCCCTGGGGGCAGTGGTGTGCAGGAGGGAGGCTGCCCATGTCTCTGGGATGGGCCTGCTGCAGTGCTAGAGGTGCTGCTGATGAGGTATTTGGATTCTGTTTCAATTTCAGTTCTGTTTGAAGACAGGCTTGGCAAACTTGCCCAATTTATCACATCTTTAAAAAGGAGCTATTTAACTTCTGTTTTCCTCAAGTAATTTGGTCCAAAACCACACTTGGGAGTGCTGTGCCTGGCATGGGTGTCTCTTGAAGTACTGCGATGTCTGCTTGGATGCTGCTGCTATTTGCTGGATCTAGTGGCATTCATGGAGTTCTTAATGCCTTGTGAGCTCAATATGAGCTGTGGTAAATATTTGCATCTGCAAGCCTCATAAAGGAAGAAGGCAGGAGCTTGACTAGGTGTTGATTAAGCCAGGGCTTAATGAAAATGGCCCGTCGTGTGGTAAGACAGTACTACTTCATGGGTTTTAGCATCCCTTTTATACATATGTGAATGCATAGCAAATGTGCTGGTAGCTCCTTGCAAACTGAGCTTGCCTAAGGTTAATGGCGTGTGTCATGAGTCTCCTGTCCCACTTATGAATGTGGACAGTTGTTGACCTGACCTGTGACAGTGGGGAAACAAACCTGCTAACTCTGTCACTGCTGCACTCTGCAGTTATGTGGGCAGTTTTATCCCTGCCTCTAAAAGTAAAACTAGTATCCCGGTTCATTGCTTTTTTTGAGTAGGAGACTTAATTTGATCACCTCCAGCTACTTTCAAGATTCTTCCAACTTGTATGTGGCTGCATTTAGGCCCAGAAGTGGACCACTAGCTAAGGCTGGTGGAATATTCTGGTGCCTCACTTCAAGGGTCTAGAACCTGATTTTTTGGAAAATACAATTTCCTGTGATGCGCACTTGAAGTATTGCAGATATTGAGTCCTTGGTATCTGGAGCTTTATATGGACAAATCACTGTTAAAAGCAGAGGCTGCTATTATTTGGGCTTTCTATTTCTTTATTTCTTTATTTTTACAATGAAATTTTACAGTCCAGTCACACAGACCTTGTGAGCCACTAGTTGTTTTGCAAAAATCTATGAAAAGTTTTTAGAAAAACACATAAAGAACTATTTTTGGTAAAAGTAAGTTGTATTGGGAATCTGGACAGCAAGAGATGTTTGTTTAGCCTTGGCTGCTTCAGCTCCAGCATTCCTGGCCCGAGTTGTGGTATGTCTGTTGGTTATGTATGCATGGATTCTAAAGGTAATTTTCATTAATGAACTTCTTGAAAGACATTCTCATCTTAACCATGCTGTTCTGGTTTGGGGTTTTTTGCTTGTTCTACAGCTGTTGGTTCAAAGGTTGTTGCATATTGCATAACCTAGTGCTAGAAAAGGGGGGTTGGGGAAGGAACTCATTGGCAAACTTCCTTCCTTGTTAACTAAGGTGACATTAAAAGTCTCTGGTTTAGGACTCAATGGTGCACACCATGCGCTGCAGGAGTCTAATTCTTGTGTATCATGTCAGGCTTATTGGTCCACTCTACTAGTTATCTCTGAATATAACTTTGTCTTTATTTTAGTTCTACCCGTTAGTTATAAAATCATACTAAAATTAGAGTGCAGTAACAGATACTTTTTTTTTTGCAAGCCACTGAATATGCACTGCAGGATTTTGTATTTTTTACACATTTTAAAGTACAGATGTAATTTTAGAGTGAAATACTTCTCCATGGGTTGAGTGTACTATGCCTTCTAAAAACTTAGCTTTCGAATTTGCCTTTCAAATGTTTTTCAGAAGCAAACTGACATGTAGACTTGTTTGCATCCCTCCTTCCTAGACCTTGAGTTTAAGAGGTGTCATCTGGCAAAATTCAGATCTGGGAGTAAAAACCTTATCTCTTGGCCCAGCAATTACATTGGTGCAGTCCATTGAGGTTGACAATAGGCTTCTGACTTTTCGGATGCTACCTGAGTGTAAACAGATAAGTATGTAAAAAGTATGAAATGAGGCACAGAAAAGGTTTCATCTTGTGATGAAATGTGGAATAAGTGGAATGGTGGTTTGTGTGTCCTACCATGGCCTTGGCTGGGTATTAGGAAAATGGTCGTCACCCAGAGGGTGGTTGGGTGCTAGAACAGGCTCCCCAGGGAAGTGGTCACAGCACCAAGCCTGGCAGAATTCAAGAAACCTTTGGACAATGCTGTCAGGCACATGGTGTGATTATCAGGGCTGTCCTCTGCAGGACCAGGAGTTGGACTCAGTGGTCCTATGGATCTTTTCCAACTCGGGTTATTCTGTGATTATTAGCTGGTCACGGCTCTGTACTAAAAGAATGTGGATTTAGACTAAATGTAAGATGGTTTTTACAGCAGGGCTAATGAAACACTGGAACAGGTTGCTCAGACAGGGAATAGGTACTCATTGCTGGAAACATTCAAGGCTGGGTTGGATGGAGCTCTGAGCAACCTGATCTAGTTAGATGTCAGTGCTCATTGCAGGGGGGTTGGACTAGATGACCTTTAAAGATCTCTTTCAATCCAAGCTATTCCATGATTCTATAGGAAAATACATGCTCTCAGGAGCAGATCTGAAGGGTTTGCTGCATTCTCTGGGTGCTTCTGTAATGGAAACTGGGCTTTGCTTCACCTTCTGCTTGGGTGTTTTTAACATCTGCTGTTTTTAAAGTAATTTTCCTTCCAGGGACACTAGAAATGGAATTATATGGAATTATAACATCTTGAGCGATGCTGGTAACCTAATAGTGCCTTCAGTACTTGTTCTCTTGTGCTGCTAATTCTGGAATTAAATGGCAATTACCATGTATATATGCTGGTGCTATTTTGCCTTGCCAGCGCTGTGTTTTTAGACAGCGTTGGTCCCACACATTGACAGTCAGTTTTTTGTCCCCATACAGTAAGCTAGTTCACACTTTGTCTAATGTCTTCGCATAGCGGGAATTGATGTTGGTTACAGCTCTCACAGAAGGCTTTTGTGTGGTGATATCTGAAAGCTGTCTTGTTGGAGCTTTTATCAAGGCTATTGCAATGAGGCCATTATCCCCGCTCGTGGAAAACATAGATATACGCAGAAATTTTTATAGCAATGCTTGGTAAGTGTCATGCTGGGACAGAGCGACAATGCTGGAGCGGTACAGAAATAATACCCGAGGTGGCAGCCGTGCCGTGGCCAGGAGTTATCTGTCCTTGCAGACTTGGGGACAGGGTGGGAAAGGAGCCCCACACGGGGCAGACGGAGGGTGGTGATCAGGGCTATCGCAGGCACAAATAATCCTGGCCGCCGGCTCAACGGAATTAAATTTTACTTTTCATGGTAAGAGTTTTATTGAGTGGCTCTAAGTAACCCAGATCTGAATTTCTGTATAATGCTTCTGCACCTTGTACTTTTTTGGGTGGGTTGGTTTCTTTTTGCTTTCAACTGCGCGGTATCTGTGACCAAAAAGTGTCTCTGGGGAGTTATGTAAAACTGCAAGTTGGCTGAGAGGAAGCTGAAACTTCTCAACCCGGTTGTAGTACCCTTAAACACAAAATTCTTTAGGCAAGTGAAAACGGCAGCTTACTACTTGAGGTGGGTGTAGGGAGGGCTTTAAAATTATAACAGCATTTTCACTGGCTTCTTTGTCTCAACGGTGGATATTTCACTGGGTTTATTCTTTCTTTCCCTCAGGAATTAGGGGTTAGAAAAAGCTCTTTTTTTTGTTTTGGTTTTTTTTTTTTGGTTTTTTTTGTAAAATACAGTGTCCTGAAAAGCAAGTTGCTCATTTTCTTTCTCTGGTTCTTAATCATAAGAGCTGCCTTGATGATTTTTCCCACCTCAAATTAGCAGTTTATTTATAACATGCTAATGTTCTGCATGCCCGTCGGTATTACTGTTCTGTCGTGCTGAGCTGAGAATTATTCTCTCGAAAACTGACACTGCAAAGATGACATAAAAGAACATGAGAAATTGCCTATGATAGAGAAACATTCAGGTGGCTTTTGGTATGATTTGGATTCACGCTTTCTATAAAATCATTTACATTTGCTTCCTGATTTCTGTTGCTAGTCACATTCGTGTTGCCTGGTTTTATTTTTGCTTACCAAAAATAAAGAAAAATGCAGACCGTTGGCTTTTGGCATCCTCGTTACCCTTTCGTTCCTGCTGGCAAACTTCTCTGTGATCGTCTTCCACGCAGTGTCACCAGCTGCCTTCTTGGATTGCAGGCAGGGGAATGAGGACGTTCAGGGGGTGTTTCCCCCTTTCTGTAGGGTGCCTGTGGGAAGCCTCTTCCAGATCTAGGGGTTGGCAGCATCTTTCCCAGTGGCCCTCCGCTTCAGCTGCTCTGCAGAAAGACTGGAGCATTCAAAGCCCACACCATGCAGTGTGGGGTGTCTTGTGCATGGAAAAGCAGAGGGCAAAATAACAACACATCCCATGAGTTTCTGTACGTGGAGCCATGTGCTTTGTAGGTGTTTACCAGAGAGATGGCAAAGAAAGAAAGAAAGATGCAAGATCATTTGGCAGCCTCCAGCGTTGTTATGACCTGTTCATCTGTAAAGATGCTCTTCATGTTGCTGCCGGTCTTGGTGCACTGAAGTCCTTCCCTATTCTCGTCTTGGTAACATCGTGTTTGCTGAATATGTGGGAAGTGAACGCAACAGTAGTGAACAGGTTGTGTGCGGTTGGCTAGATATTAAACTTAGGTACTGCCTTCTGTGGGCAGAATTAAGTTACTAGTTACAAAGGAAATTTTTTTTGGTGGTATTTGTATTTTAGGGGGACAGAAACCCCTTTTGCTGTGAAAGGGAATGTGTAGGGAATTCCAGAGACTGGCATATTTAATTTAGAGGAGAAAAAAAGAGAGAAGAGAAAAGGAGGCAAATCCCCCTTATTTAGAGCCATATGTTCAAGATACTATCCTTAGTGTGATTTATTTGCTTCAGAATTAGGAAAGAGGGTTGCTAGGAAAAGTAGGATGCATTCACTTCTTTCACCTAAAATAATTTTCTAAGGGTGATTACAGTCTTCCTCCTTTCTCCCTATTTCCTAGTCCTGGAGAATAATCAATTTAGCAATAACTCAGACCAAGCAAAAATGTGATTGTTCTCATCTGCCATGCAGAGAGGAAGATGGACTCCTTTCTCTAAGGCCAAAATCAGGTCTTTCTGTTTTGAAGTGAATCAAGAGTTAGTATCACGTTTTCAGTAAGAAAGGATCAGAATTTCAGTCTTTTCCTTTCCCCTTAATATCTGTGCAGTTTTGAGGGTTCTTGACTACCCTTTCACTCTCTTGATGGCCTCAGTGCCAGTTTCAAAGCACTTCCCTACTTCACGCAAGGTGGGGAAGCAGCACCGGTTATACTAGACAGGAATTATATATGTTTTAAGTAGTACTTCATTTGAAGTGGAGAAATGTGGCTTTCCCAGCTCTTTAAAAAAATTAGTTGCCTCAGCATATGAAGAGCAGGTCCCAAACTCTGCTCAACCGGCAGCAGAGAAGGGGGGAATTGCCTTCAGACCTTGCAGGGAGAAAATTTGAGGCATCTGTGAGGTGCTATAGTATATCTAGCTAAAAATATCAGATACTTGAGCTTGCCTTATTGACTTGGATGGCAATACCTTGTTGAAATGGAAAAAGCCAACAGGTCTGGAACTTCGTGTAACAGTGCAGTGGTGTAGGGGGTGGCATAAAGATCCCAGCAAAGATACTTGCCCACCAGAGCTACCCTGGCTTCCCACTGAAAGTGCAAGTGTGGCATATCTAGAAGATTAGGAGTAGCCTGCTTGCCTGTAATGGTCCTGGAAGGTTTGCTTGAAAAGCTGATGTCAGTTTCTTTGTCTGGATTCAGCCCAGTCTCTTTGGTTAGTGTTGATCAAATATGAAAATGTATTGTTCCCTCTGCTGCAGAGTAATGCTGAATGCGTTCTACAAGTAGTACTTCACCTCTCCCTGAGAGATGATGCTTTTTGTCCTCATTGTTGCTCTGCCTTGTCTTTGAGTGCCTCTTCATGACAGCATGGGCATGAGCCCCCAGCATGGAGCAGGTGCCATGATCTTCCCAGCCAGAACCCAGAATTTAAAGTATTGTCTTTAATGGGAAGGTGCGTTTTTAACTAGCTACGTGCATCTCCTGTAGCGTGATGAAATTGCATCAGTATTTTCACTAAGTGTTTTTATCCAGAATATCAATTTAAACAAAGTGGTATTTTTAAGCTCACTATTAAGATCTTAAATCTTAGAAGGCAGGCCAGTGAGGTGATTCAGGTAAAGAACCTTTTAGAGTAACAATATGGAGTTTTTTCACCCTAACAGGGGAAGGTGGCGGTTTGAGCACGTGCCAGTTTGCCTTTCCAGAGCTGTGATACAGCTGAACCACAGTGGAAATCTGGAACCGTAACAACACTGCTTATAGGAAGTTTGACTCCCTGCATTTAACCACAAATGTGGTCAATGTTAGGAGAAGCAATAGCAGAGGGGAAGAAAGGTGGTAGTATTTGATTAACTTTTTTCTCCTTGTTTTCTGCTGTAAGGAAAGAGTGATAACATTATTAACTGATGGTTCCAGTTTCTTCCTTGTTACACTTTGAGGATACTCTTTTAGGGTAGATATGATGAGACTTGCTTTCAGCATTTTCAATTTAATAGTTACATGCCGTTAAGCAGTTGTGCTTTGTGGTAAACTGTTGAGTATTTCTGAAGACAGTAACATGGAGAAGAGGATTAAATACTGTGTCAAGATCCTTCAGGTGGTCACTAGCTTCATGCAGGGATTGAAATGCAAAGCAATTCGGTCATTATGGGTTTCTGCAGGAGGTTATTGAGGGATAGAGGTCTTCCCATTGGTCCTCACCATTGTGCCCTAGACCAACATGCTGTATTCATTCCATTCAGCAGCATGAGAATGGCTGTCTGTCTTGGACGCTAAAATATCCTGCTGCTTACTATCTACACGGTCTTGGAAATGAGATGTAATCCTCTCATAGGCAGAGTAGCCTTAATTGCCTCATGGGACAGGAAGGAAAGGATGATTTGGGAACCAGGTCTATGCTACTAGAAGTGCTTCCTGTGACAGAGGATTCCCTGGGACCATCATGGGACACCCTTTGGGGATGTGGTTTCACAGACAACCTGCAGCGGTCCAAGTTGGTGCCATCACAAATAGGGTCATGCTGCTCTCCATCCCTCCCTGCTTTGGCTCCTGCCCTTGTACCTCTCTGTGCTTGCCAGACCCGGGACTGCTCCAGCTGAAAGCTAACACTGGCCAAGTGATTAGTTTTCAGCACGGGGAGCTCCCTAGCCCAGCTGGCCATGTGGTGAGGGTGGAGGTGGCCGGCAGAGGCTGCTCCTGGCCATGCCCTCTCCCCGCACACGGGACACTTGCTGGAGTGACAGCAGACCAAGAGCCTTCCTGTGTGTGTGACCTCAGCACCCTCTAGAATCCAGTGGAGCTATGCGGAACGAAACCCTAACAGATGGCTCTGCAAAGAAATAGGCGGCTTTTGTGCCGCTGCTCACTGCTTGGGTTACTGAGGGCGTGCAGCTGCCACAGCCCGGCCTGCAGTGCCCAAGGGGCAGAGGGAACTCCAGGCTCTTCCCATCTCCAGCTTTGAAGGGCTTGGGGGCATTATAGTGGGTTTGTGAGCACATGGAGGAGTAACTGGCTAAAAACATCCACAGTCCATGGAGGAAAGCCATATTTGCTTAAACTGGGAATCTGCTCAGTGCTGTTTGCACCATTCCTTGTGCTCTTGTCTTCCAGCCCCTGACCGAGACTCCCAGGCTATGTGTAATTTAATTACTGTCTGATGGCTGGCACTGAAGTAGGTGAAGATATAAATGTAATTTGTGCTTGGAAGTCATGTATGTAGTGAGCTTGCAATACTGGAGGTCTTCTCACTGCTATCAGGGTATACCTCCAGAGGAAAGGCTGGCTGTGCTGCTCTGGCAGGTACAGCTCTAAACAGGGCTTTAGTGTGACTGATTGTTAATCAGTGAAAGTAAAGGAGTTGTGGTCGTGCATGAAAGATCACAGAATCTTTGGAGATAGCAGCTGGGATGGCTTTTACAATCAACAGCTGCAGCAGCCATGGCCGAGGGTCTTGTGTTGTGTAGCTTGTGAAGGTGGGAAGGCTCACAGGGCTTCTACTCAGATGGGTGGTAATGAATGCCAGTCACATGCAAAGTTGGCTGAGGAAGGTTGAGTTTCATGACTGCACTCATAGCAAAGTCTCCTTTCTGCCCCTCAAATGGTGAGGTGGAGCCAGCCTGCGTGGCAGCGAGAGCACCCAGAGCCCTGCTTATTCCATGCCACAGCAGAATTCTGCCTTTGTGACCAGAATATACTGCTGAATTTTAGCTTTGGCTTAAAAGAAGGTGTGTCATTGTTATTGTAAGTAAACTTCCACTACAAGCTCAATGAGTGCGGAATTCACTCTGGAGACAGCCTGTTTCACAGGGCTGTGAAATAAGAGTTTCACTTTAATCTGTTGTCTGATTTCAAACATAACTATTTTGTTATTGATTACTTGTGAAAAAGGTCTGATGTGTTTATCTCACAATCCTTACATATGCTGCCCATTGCCAATAACCCCAGTTCTCCCCTCAGCAGCTGCCAAAATTTCCATCTTTCTCCCGATACTTTCTTTAGCACCATTGTGCATTGAAATGCTTGCAGGATAGCAATATACGAAGGCTGTGTAGCATTCCTGTTTACCTTGGAAGTCAATGTTTTACACAAGTAGCACTGTAACTCTGCCGTATTTACTTTCTTGTATTTAATTCAATGAAATGTATTTACCTGAAGTGGACACGAAATTTCCAGTTTGCGGTGGAAAGTGTAGGACCAGGCTGCAGGACTCGTTCCAAGCCAGGACAGAGTGTGTGAGGGCTCCTTGCCAGTGCAAAGCGTGGGAGGAAAGTTGGGAATGAGATGACTCTTGCTGCTATCATCAACAGGCGCCTGTTGAAAGGGTATGAGTTATGGATGTCAAGGCAAGACAACGGGTTTTTGTGTTTTCTTGGATTTTAGACTTCCAAAGCAAACCGATGACTGGCAAAGCAGGTTTTGTCCAAGGCTGTCTTTGGCTTGGATAAGAACTTGCAGTCTCTGATAGTGAGATGTAGTCAAGTTTTCTGGGGTAATCTTAGCTTTACAGTTTGATTATAGTTTGGAATTAGGGTTGGGAAAACAGTGTAGAAAATGAGGGTTTCTATGGGAATCTGTCACACTTAAGGATTTTTAGCAATCTACCAAGCCTGTGGGCTGGTGGGTGCTTCCCACGGCTGCCTCAAGTTACCTTACCTTTTCTCCTACTTCTAAGAGAACAAGGCTGTCCTCCGTCCTATCCACGTATTGTTGAGAGAGGGCATAGTCCACAGGCTATTTTTATTCCTCTTCCTTTCCATAATTATATGTAGCTTTTATAAATCTGTCTGGATGGAAAGCTCTCGTGTACTTTTGAAGGGCTTATTTGATCTAAATTTAAGGATGTCTCATGTCCAGTTGTGAAACTTGCTATTTTAGTTCACCCTACCTACAGCTTTTACTGAAACAAGAGGAAAAGGATGAAGAGGAGAGGCTGAGAAGTGTGTGTGAGAGGAGGGAAAGATGACTCATAAGTGGGACTGCATTTGAAAATGAAAAGGATCAAGGTGTGCTGATCATAAGAGAAAAAGTTATGGCTTCTGTGAAGAAGGTACAGTTAAACCATATGGTCATTTATCTTCTGAACAGGTTAAGGTATGTTTGAGGAGGAATTCAAGGGCCTGAATTGAGTAGATAGGTTTCTACTCTCTTCAAAGTTATTTAAAGAAAGGAATTTTTAGTGCAGCCTTTAATAGGTGATATTTTAGTGCTAGATTCCACTGGAAGAGTTCCCCAGGCTTCTGGAAAATCCCATTTAGCTGTCCATTGCCTTCAGGATAGTTCTAATAGCTGCATGGTTTTACAGCAGGACAGGTAGCAGAAAGGGAATGAGGGGGAAGGCCGCAGTACAAAAAGCCAACTGGACTTTCTCTGAACTTTGGGCTACGATGAATGGAAATTGAAGCTCATGGATAGACACGCAAATTTCTGCCTTCAATCCAGGTGTTGTCTCTTCTACCTCTCTGCTAATGTTCTGCTTTTCCAGCCTTGTGGTCAGTTCCCGAAAACTTGCAGAATACTTGGGATGGCCAGTAGTCTTGAAATAAACCTTTCTGTAGGGTTTAAGTAGTGTGCAATTATGAGGATGGAGTTCTTCTCTACACAGCACTGCAAAGAGTGCCTGTGGTGTTTCCAAAACTGTTTACTAGCAGTATCCCACAGCCAGCTTTTCCTACCTTCACCCTTTTCCTGCTGAAAGCTAGAAGTTCACAAAGGTACAGTTGTCCGATGTGCGAATGAGGCTGATAGAAAATACATCTAATTTTGTAAAACATTTTGATTAACAAGAGTAACTGTCAATATGAAATTGGTTTAAAAAATTGGCTAAGTGGCAGGAGAAGAGTCCTTTTGATTGATTCCAGTATTTGCACTAATCCCAATACTATGGAGTGCTTTCATCATTATTGCAGAAGTAAACAAAAAAACTGTTACTGATAATAATTGCTGGCAGAATAGTAAATGATAATGGAGCTCTCACAACTTGCTCTGTAGGCACATTCAGACATGCTGTGTCTTTAATATGGCGAAAGGCAAAGTTGTATGCCAGAGCACAGGGAATGCAAGCCATGCCTTATGAAAGGGGGCCTGTATCCTGGAAAGCAGCACTTCTGGGAAGTCTGTAGTGGACAAGCAAATGCACACTGACTTCCAGCACAACATTGAGAGGCAATGGCACTGAGGCATGTGCAAAAAAACCGAACAAGAGTGGGGATACTTTTGTCTCAGTCAGCAGTTTCGGTGTGACTGATACCTAAAGTAACATATGTGATTCAGTTCTAGTATTTGAAGGGAAAGATCTTGAATTTAGAAGGTGCTGTTAAACAGGGCAGCATGAATTATTTCAGGGCTGAAGAAAATGCCCTTCAGTGCAACTTAAGCAATATTTTGCCTATGAAATTAATATTGAGGAGTGAGTGACTTGACTGATAGGAAATACAGAACTGGGGATGGTAGTTGGTGCAACTGATGGTTGCACTGCTGTCCAGAGGGACTTTGACAGGCTTGAGGAAGGGGCTGACAGGAACCTCATGAAGTTGAGCAAAAGGAAGTGCAAAGTCCTGCCTCTGCAGAGGAATAATTCCAGGTACCAGAACGGCCTGGGACAAACCTGCTGTAAAGCAGCTCTGCAGAGTGGGATGATCCTTTCCCTTTGCTCAGCCCTGGTGAGACGCAGCTGACATGCTGGGTCCAGTTCTGGACTCCCCATTATGAGAGGACATGAACATACTGGAGCAGGTCCAGTGAGGGGCTACAAAGATGGTTAAAGCCTCAGAGCATCTCATATAGAAGAGGCTGAGAGGTCTGGGGCTGTTGAGCCTGGAGGTGTTTAAACACATGATGGAAGCGAGTGAAGAAAATGGAGCCAGGCTTTTCTCAGTGGTGGCCAGTGACAGGATAAAAGGCAACGGGCAATAATTGAAATTAAGAAAGTCAATTTAAACAGAAGATTATACAGCAAAGGTATGCTGGAACGGATCCCTTAGGTTGTGGAGTTGCATTCAGTGGACATATTAAAAACCCAACTGAATACAGCCCTGAGCATCCTGTCCTAGTTGCCTTCTCTTTGAGCAGCAGCAGGTGGACTAGATGATCTCCAGAAGTGCTTTCCCACCTCAGCTGCTCCCTGAGATGATTCCAGTGTTAAAGGATTTCTTATATTGTTGAATTTGAGCACATGGAGAATTTAATATTAAAAGCTTAAACAATGCAAACTCAAAGTTGAAATTAGATTTTTTTTTTTAAGTGAGGGGAAAGTAATGAGTTTATGCCTTCAAGTTTTGACACAATGACTGTTTTGCTGTAATGTCTCTTAAGAGTTATGCCCTGTAATTTCAACTCTGAACAGCTCTGAGGTTAGCAAATCCTTCTACTTGCTTTTTGGTAGGAGCAACTGTGTTTATGGTACTTCGTGACAGGTGCTTGTTCATCTCATTTTCATAACAAAGATTCTAAAATTGCATTCTTATCCTTGGCTACAATAGCACCGCAACTAGGGTCTGTGATATGTAGGAGGTCATATTAGAAAGTCAGATTCTTTTCTTTCCTTTCATCAAAGTGTAGATTAGAGAGGAAAATGCAAATTCACTTCATTTTAAAATTTGAGACTTCAGGGTGCTACTAATTTCTCTGGAGAAGTCATCTCAAGGTGTTTAGTTTAAGAAATACATTGTAAAGAAGACAAAGTAGAAGGGACAGATTGTGTCTGGTGTGGGTCAGTTTTCACATAGGTTCAAGCCCTTGTTTGATTGTATGGCTGAAGATTTTCTGCGTCACCGAAGCTGAAAGGGATAACTTTTTGAAAATATCCTATATAATCTGAAAGAGCAGCAACTTTAACTTTTTCTGTAGAAATTCATTACCTTTGACTCTCTGGAAAACCATCTGTTTTGGTTGTTGTCATGTAAATTAGGCTGTCACATAGGTTGTTTTAGGTGGTCCTGTGCATGACAGAATTTTCCTAAATGTGAAAAAGAAAATTAGTCTACCGACACTCATTCACTTCACTTAAGGCCTGCTGCCATCTTGTCTTTTTTTTATTCCCTCTCTGTCCACGAGAATAGGTAAAACTTCCTGTTTGAAATCAGTTTGTCGTCATTTTGCCAGCACTCTCAGGTTGTTCTGCTCCATGATACGGCTGATGGATTGATAAAATACTGCCAAGGTAGAATGTGCAACACAGTGAAAGCTCTGTGGATTAGTTGTTCTTTGTGACATTAAACAGCATTTAAAACATCAGGAACTTGGCTGTTTCTGTGCCATTTCAGCCATGTAAGCTGTAAATGCCAAACTGACCTGTGCAATAAAAGTAAATGCAGCAGCTGCCTACCTTCATGTGGGGAGGCAGGAAGGCATCAGTTTCTAGAGTTTAGCAACCCAGGCTAGGTGAACACCACGTTCAGTTTGCAGTCAAAGGAGAATGTGCTGTGAAGAGAAGCCTTCTGATGGCAGTACCAGCTCCAGATCTAGAGTGGAGGCTGTCAGCCGTAGCTGGGGTCTTCAGGTCGCTACTATCTGTGATTCTCTCCCTTGCTCTCTTCTTAAAATCTTTTATCTATATCTGCAACTTTCTGCTAATCTGGAACCTCCTTTCCGACTGCTTCTAGCAATAGCTGCTTTTGGATATGTTTTACGTATGTTTTCCTGTTTCTTGGGCACTTACTTATTTTTTCACTCTGAAGTTTGGTATGTGGTAGAGGTTATTTTGTTAACTTCATCAAGGTTATGTAAGGATTTTTGAAAGTGCAATGCTGATAATTTAATTTTTGAAACTATACTTAATTAACTTGTGAATGATAAATCGATCTCTTGTGCAAAGTCAGCATTGCAGTTACTTGTAGGTGCAGAAATAACTTATCAGGGTTAATCTGTTTGAACAATGTTGAGACCGCCCTAAAGTGAAGTAATATTCTCAAAATTTACGTAATGTACAGAACTATCCTGAATTGCAGTAAATGGTTAGGACCCCATGTTATTTCTCATTGTCTGATTCTGTAAATGCCAATCATTGCATCCTGCCTGGGTCTTCTGAATGTTTTTTGTCAACTTTCACGATGACCTTTGAAAGCTAGATAATTTTTTTATCACCCTAAATGGATTCAAAGTCCGTTTATTACTTTTGAGGAATCCTGCTATATGCTTTTATACTTGAGGGAACTGGGTTAAGAAAGTACTTCAAAATAAAAGGTTTTGCTACTTCAGATCTGAATTCTCATTACTAATCACATTAATTGAAAAAGTAGATGAATGTAAGAGCCATCGTAACTCAGGCAGTGAATTAAAAATATGGAGTCAAGATTGGTGTTGACCTTTTTTAAGGAAGGATTCGCCTGCTTTGGGGATGTGAATACCCAATGCTAATGCTCGTGTGCACCTGAGTATTTTAAACTTTCTACCTTCTAGTTTGTAGCTGTCTACTGTAGTTTCTGAAGTGTTTACATATGTATTCTTTTTGTCCTTAATTTTTGTAGGAATGTACAAGTTTGTTTGTTCCTTGTGAATCACCTCTCAGTGAGTGAAGTGATCCAGTCCCTTGGCACTGCTCTGGTGTAACTTGGTATGAGTGTTTTGTATGGAGCACAGGAAGGTTTGGGGGACATCGTGAACCACAGACATGTGTAGACACGAAATCTTGCACTCCAGAGACTTCATTTGTGAAATTCCACAGATGTTGTCCTTTCTTGTATGTATCCTGTATTGAAGGAAAACAAAGCTCAAGATGCTGTGGCTTAGGCAGGCAGTTTAGTGAGTGAACTTTGTAAAGCAAGCCCAATCTTGCATCATTACAGAGCACCTACACTGAGATAGCACTGGTATGGCTTTGGAAGTGCTCCTCTTCCTCACTTTTCACTTTGTATGTATCTAGTCTTACTAATTACATCTTCCTAGAGAGGTTCATCGCTGTATTCTGTATGTTTTGTAAGTGAGGACTAATGCTTTTCCTGATTCCGATGTCAATATATGTGCTTGGAATACTGCTGCTAATTTTTAACCTGTTTATCTAATGCTCCATGGCATTTACTGGAATTTCCTATGAGGAAGTTCATCCTATTATATTCTCCAGCTCTCAGTGTCCTTCCTCCCCCAGTCTCAGGGCTTGTTTGTTTAATAGACAATTTGGCGGGCAACTTGCAGTGTTTGGGAGTTTTTCTTTTCTAAGTAGCTGTGCTAATTTCCACACATGGAGTGGAAGCCACTCAGTGAAACAAACCTAATTGCAATCTTATTTTGAAGTTAACAGCTTTTGAAATAAAAAATAGTCCTTAAATACAAAAGTCAAAAATATCTCTAAGATGTATTTTGAGACTGATTTGCTTTGTGATGTTTGTTCTTTGGGCTCGGCCGTAAAATGATAGGGAAGATTTCTTTCCCTTGGTCCAGTTCAACTTTAGCCTTTTTAGCCAGGAGGCTGAAAGTTTCCTGAACAGCTGAAACACTGTGAGCAGCTCTGAAGCCACACGGAGATGTCGTGCCCTGTCATACACCATGTGAATTGAACTACCACTTCCTTATTTGGCTTACTTTGGTCTCGATGGGTAACATAAAAAGTGGGCCCGTGCTGGTGGAACTGTTACATATAAAGACAATACAAAGAAATGACACTAAGAAGCCTCTTACGTGGCTGGTCTGCTGTCACATCCTGTCCCCTCTCTGTTTTGTGCCCCATCATGTTCCCTACCCCCACCCCAGCTGCTTGACATGAGTTTGCAAGTTCAGCATCAGGCCTTGTTCTGTGACAACCTTGTTTTCTTCAAAGGATGTGTGCGGTGAGAAATCACTGATGCCAACCACAACTGAAAATCCTCGAGCTCTGCTCTGGAGGCAACAGCCTTGCTGAGGTGGTGTCTTTGGGAGTGGGGGGTAGGTAAATTGGCTGGTAGCTTTGACACCAGTTTGTAGGACGAGGCTGGCATTGGAGCCTGCTAGTGACAGGTCTGGCCTTAACACCCAGGCCATGCTTCCCAGGCAATGGGAGGGAAAGGATCCTGCTGGATCCAGACACACCCCCAAAAATCTGTGGTCAGGATTCCACACCCCAGGTGCTGGTGTTAGTCTGGCCATGCTTTTGTGTGCAAGTGTTGGCTGTTTGTCATTACATTTTCTGGAAGTTTTGTCTCCACAGCTTCCACCTTAACCAAGCAGGTGCAGCTCATTCCTGGTGGGATGAGGGGGTTGCACAGAGGTGTCTCAGGACTGGCCAGACTCACATGCACTCCTCTCCTTGGGCAGTGTAGCAGTTGAGATGAAAACTGGGTGCAGTTTCCTGAAAACAACTTTTTGTATTTCAACATGAAGTGGTAGCTAGAGCTTTCAGCCTTAGTACAGTGCAAAGCCATTGCTTCCAGTAAGAAGTAATTGTTTCGTATTTGGTGGAAAAATTGCAATAAGAAAGATCTCAGATGATTCATTTCCTATGCAGCATAGGTGTAATTCTCTTGGTTTGAGGCCAGAAACGTGGCTTACGCTTTGGTTTATGTCTTGCACAACCGTTGTAATGTCCTTCCTCTTTTAGTGCAAAGAAAATACTGCAGCAGAGTAGGAAAACAAGATAAGCTGCACGTTTTGCCACTGGCTACTGTACTGAGTGCAATTCTGGTGGGGTGTGGGGCTGATCCCATGGCATTCCAGCAGATCTATGAGCCTAAAATGGAGTGATGTCAAACAGGGTTGTCCACTTACCTTGGTGTCAGAATTATGTTGGTGTTGATGACTGTGAGATAATCTGACCAGAGGGCAGGCCAGGTCACATGAGATAGCAGGATGAAAATCAAAGGTAATTAGTATATTAAGATTATAATCCTGCTTCAGTTAAAATGACCTGCTGTGCAGGTGTAGGGAGAAACCGCCATTTTTCATTGCTGCATTTCAGTACTTTCTTGATTTGGTTCAGGCTGTTGTGTTTCCTCTAAAAGCAGCTGAAAATGTTCTTCTGTTCAGCCAGGCTCGAGATGAGAGTGTGAAGTGCCTCACTGGGGTGGCATCTCTACGCAGCGCCACTAACAGGGGAGCGAGCTACCCGTGCTCAAATTGCTGAGCGTGCCTGAAAGCTGATGTATTCCTTTCTGTGGGTGTTAGAAATGGCTTTGTGGGATGTTCTGCAGCGGTGTCTGGGAGGCACTCATGGCACTTGCATTGCTTCTTCCTGCACATTCATCCTGAGAAGGGAAAGCCGCCGCTCAGTTCCTCTGGCTTGGGTCCCGCTTTCATACAAGAATTTGCCGCTGAAAGTTGGCCACCCACATTTTAACTTTTTGGAGCTAAATGAAAGTTGTGTGGTTTCATCTTTTAAGTGTTTACAGTTCATGGCTTCCTTGACTCTTGGATACTTCTGAGGGAATCATGAAAATGGAAAATCGATAGAAGTAGGATGGTTTAATTAGGCCTTGAAAGAAACTTCACCAGAGTAACATTCAAGTCTTCAGCCTTCAGTGTCAAATACCTAATGTGGAGGGGCTGCATGTGATCAAACTGTCATTTAATTTGGTAATTGTGCTATGCCTCTTACTGAATTATAAACCAAATTAAGACATATAGAAGAGATTTTTTTTAATATTCATGTACATTAAAAACAAACTGACTGCAGCTGAATTAAGAATTTCAATATAAGAACTAGAGAAGAATTTCCTGCAGTCAAAACTATAATAAGCTGAAAACTTAGGAAACAGAAATTGCTGTAATAGAAAGTACTTTTTGGTCATTCATTAAATACAGTTGCTGTTTTCTGAGAGGACAGTTTGGGGCTTTTGTGTTGGATTAGAATGATCAGGATGATTTCTGTAAACTGTGTTTTCATTTGCTTTAAAATGAAATTTAAATTTTTCTATCTTTAAATTTTACTTAAAATACTAGCTGCTTGTCACTCAGTTAATAATCCATATGAATAAGTAGCTATTATTTCAGACTCCTTTTCTGCCTTGTGTTGATTTTACAATGTATTCAATTTTAAAGACACTATTTTTGTATATCTTTTTGTGTTCTTTTACCTCAGTCTTATGAATGGCTATGACTAAAACTGAATTTTGAGGTCATGTTTTCATTAAACGTGCCATTCCTGGTCTTGTTCCTTTGTATGGGACTGCCTGTTTTTCATAGGGAAGTAATACTTCAGGAAGACCTGAGAGAAGTTACAGAACTTTACTTTTAAGGACATACTTAGTTGTCTTTTACATACCAATAGTTTAATTCCCAGCTATTTCTTTATTTTCTTATTCTTCCCTTAAACCTTCTCTTAAATGTTTTATTCTGTCAAGAGTTAACTACTGAAACCAGGGGTAGTATCATACAAATTACTACTATCTGTGTGTAGACCAATGGGGTAAATATTTCTTCATGAAAGATGGAAATCCCTCTCCCTTCCAGAAATTTGAACTGCAAATGTTATTTCTCTTGAGAAATGAGTTGTCAGTAGGATTTTGAAGGCAAGAACTCTGGAACTCATCTTGCATCTTTTTGCTGACCTTGGGTTTTTCTTTGCTTGTGAGCTGACCAGTAGAGCTGAGCCCCTTCCTTACTGACAGCTCCTCTGCCTTCCTCTCTGCAACTCTGCCTATTTTCCAGGCTTCCTGAATGTTTGCTGTGCCCTCAGCTGGGTGCAGCCCTCTGGCAGACTCTCATGGCTCTCCACATACCAGGGTTTGTTCATTTGAGTGTGTTCTAAATGCTCAGCCTGTATCCCTTCGTTCAGTGGAGACATTTCCTTAGTGTATGACTATTTCCCTGTATTCACCCCAAGGTGTCTTTTTCTCCTTTGCTTCCTCTCTTTCCTTCCTCATCAATCTCCAGTTTAATTTATCCTTTCATGTAATGCATTTGCTTTCTTCTCCGCAGCTCCTGACCTGTGGAACAGCTCTTTAGAGTCCATGTCTCCATAACCTCACTTTTTAATTGTATTTTTAAGTGACTGCTTAATTTAGAAAATGTGGAAGAAAGCCTGTGCAAAATGTGTGGGGATCGGTAAAGAACCTATGCTGTGGCTTTGTTGCTGCAGTCAAAATTTATCTGTGCTTGCTGGAAAGGCTTTCATCCCCTCCCCAGTAATATCAGCATTGTGGTGACTTTTCAGAAAAGCTGCCATTTTATCTGCCCCTAGCAATTGTAATATCTTCTAGAGACTACGCCAGGCTTAGTCATCGTCCCTTGCCCATCTTACTCCTAGCTTTGAGACACCTACAGCTGAGCCCTAAGACACATTTCTCTGACTTGCTGCTTAATTCACTGTCAGCTATCACTTGATACAAACAATTTATTCCTTGCCATGCTTGGTTGTTTCCAGTCTTCCTGTTTTTCCAGGCCTGTCGACCATAAACTGGCGTTTCTTTTCAGCTCCTCATCCCATTCTTTTTGGAATAAGTTTTTATCTTCTGTCCCCATCTAAGCAGGCTCTGTCCCAGGTTACTTTTGTTCTCATTCTGAGGTCAACTTTTGTCCTTTTGTATTTAAATCAAATACACCTTGAATGCCTGCTAGGGAAGCAGGGGATGTTGATAGGTCTCCAGACCTTGAAGGAGATGAAATGTGCAGAGCCTGGGAGGGCCAAGAGCTGTGACAGGAGTTTGAAATGGAATTTGGTGCTTCACACTTGTAATGAAAATGTGCTGACTGCGCTTTTCCAAATGACTTTAAATTTAGGCTTTTGGGGTAGTAAAATATGCCTGACTCAGATCATTCTTCTGGCAAGTTTTGTGGGCTTGTTGAAGCCCAATGGGTGCAGCAGTATTTCAGACAGAAGATTTTCAGAAGGTAGCACAGGTCATATGACTTTTCTTAGGTCTGTCTCTTGCAAACAGCACAACTAACTTGCATCCAGTAATAAAGCTGAGAGACGCACCTAGCAGGACAAATTTTAGTGTGCATAATTTGGCAAAGTTATTCTCCATGATTTTATCACTGGAAAGAATTAGAGTGTTTTATTGCTTCTTCCCTCAAACTTAAATATATAATTCTCAGAGAAACTAAGGCTTTGGTTGGATATGATGCAGTCCTCAAAAACTGATGTCTGCCCCACCTGGGTGGGCACTGTGCTCTGCTGTCCTGACAAAATCCTGTGCTGGCTCTTCCCTGATGCTTGGCACTTACTTGTCTGTTACAAGGTAGCACTGAAATTTTTTCTTTATTTCTAATTGTTGCCAGTTTCTTTCCCCAAGAACTGAAGTTGATTGCTGTGTGACGGTGAAGCTGCTCAAAGGTCAATCTGATGCCTCGAGGGATATTGGGTGGGTGTCACACTGAGAGCTTCTCAGCAGCTCTCAGTGCAGGCTCCTCGCTCACAAGGGATAACCCGGCAGAAAAATTCTCTTTTGGAGTAGGACTGAGTTACTGCTGGTCAGAATCTCTTGAGTCAGTTTTCTGTGGGGGCTGATGAGGACATACCAATCAGGTGCTGCCTGCCCCAGGAGAGCAGGGATGGAGGGAAGATGCAGAAGAGGTGGTGTCTGCAACCACCTGATAGACCCAGGTAGCCATGAAATCAAACCAGCCTGTTAAAGGGAATGGTATAATTTCCCATTTGCAACTTTTCCACCCCTTTTTTCAATTAATTAATGTTACACTTGCTTCTTTTCTTCTATAAGCATAATCTGCCTCCAACCTCCTCTTGAAAGTTAATCCATGAGAGTGAGTATCGTAAAGTGAATTTCATGAGGTCTGTGTACTTGAAAATACTTAGCTTATCCTAGGAGTTTTAAACTATTTTCCTCTAGAGACAAGTGTTCTTATAAAAGATATTCTTATGAGTTTGCCTCTGATGTTGATTGTGGTTGCTATTTGGGTTTCTGGTTTTTTTGGTTTTTTTTAAAGACATTGAAGCTAAAAGGGCAAACCTACATAGGACTCAGGATGCCACCAGTTTTTAGTGGTCTACACTGAACAATGGTCTATAGTTGTATCTATATCAGGGATTGCTCACAGTATTGGAAGAGAAACTTGAGTTAAAACAGTTGTTGCCACAATTTTTACATCTGGACTAAGGGGTTAGGCAGATATCTGGTTTACCTTAATGGGATGCTTTCCTGTTACTTTTGCGTCTCTTGCTGGAATGTATCAGTTTGTGGATTACCTGTCTCATAGTTCCATGTATATTTGTGCTTCTTTCATTGTCCCACTAAAGAACTTGGCTTCCCATTTCTTGTATTCAGATTTCATGTCACTGAGAAATTTTTTGTCCCTTTGCTTCCTATCTGTCCCTGTCATTTGGGATGCTTTGTGCTGGTGTCCTTCAGCTTGTTACTTCTTAGCAGGTCCCTCATACCGTGTCAGATTGTTGTGCATGCTGTGATTGGTCAAGTAATGCAATAAGGACAAATAATACTAATTTGTATAAATAGTTCAAATAATGGATATAGTGCTGCAGCAAGAATAAGTGACACAAACCAAGATTTTTTTTTTTAAAAGGCTCACTGATTCTGCTGATCACAGATCTTGAGATTTCTGAAGAGAAGCCAGATATCAGAAGGGCCTATGAATAATTTTGGAGATGGGAGAGAAACTGAGTCACCAAGGATCTCTAGTGCAAACAAAACAGCACTTGGAAATCGTTATTCTGTAATGCATGAAAGAAGAAATTGAGAGAATACACCACTTCAGTCCTACATCTTATCAGTTATGAAGTTTGTAAAACAGGAAGGGGAAGCGAGCACTTGCTGAGTGACGTGTAACATCTGGCCTGAAATTAAACATTCCTCAGGGCTTCCTAAAATTGCCTGTCATTAATCAGGATCTTTTAAACTCCACTAAAATTTTTTGCTGTACATATCTCTCAGGTTTCCTGTGTGCTTTGTACCCTAAAAAACCAGCTATCTTGTAGAGCTCTCTCTGTCCTGTGGTATTTTTTTCACTACCCCTACACTGTGTGTAGGTGCACCATGCTGGTGAGCCTGACAAGAGTGTGTTGTTTTTACCAGCCCCAGCACATGCAGGCAGGCTTTTGCTGCTCTGTGCAGCCAAAGGATGCTGTCTGTGTTCTCTCTGATTATTTGAAGTTCACGGGAAAAACTTATGTAAGTCTTTAACCACAAAAGCAGAGGCAAAATACTGTTGTTTGTGTCTTGCAAACAAGTTGAGACAAAAAGTTCTGATGTATAATCCAAACCTGAGTTTCTCTTCTGATGGAGAGAGCTGCAAATCTCTGGTTTTTACGTCCTAAGTATTGCCCCTCCTCACACCTGGTTTTGAGATTCTCTTTTATCTTTAATTGTATCCCTTTGACCTACTCTTCCCACGCCCTGAATTGTTCCCTTTTCACCCCTCCTTCCTTTGCTCTTACAGTTCTCAGGGTGGAAAAACACTTATATAAAAAAGTGTGAAATGTATTTCTCCCTGTGGAATGGCTGTAATCTTAATTTAATCCAATTACCTTGGCTAAACATATTAGCTGGATGCTTTTGTTAACACTTGACCTTTTAGAAATCTGCGTCCTTGGATTACAGAGCTGAAGGGAGCAGAGGTGTTTCGTGCTACTGGAAGCTGCCACCAGTGGTCTGCTGGGAGTGTGGTGCCTGTGTTGGTTAGAAGGATGCAGTCCAGTTTTGCCCTGTTGCCAGTGAATTCTATGCTCCTTCACACAAAATGTGCAGAAGAGTGGCTTGAGTGCTCTGCATGTGCTGTTACCCCATGGGCTTGTATGAGTTTCATGTGCTTTAACTTGCCTTTTAATAAGTTTGAGGTTTGCAAGCAGAGTCCAACAGAAAGATGTTAGCTAGCTATCCATAAATAAATGCATATAAATTAATTTATTTAGAGCCTTCTGTTGGTCACAGACCCAAAGTAAAGTGAATAAGACAAATCCACAATCCAGAAATACCTGTCTACAACTCCATAGCAGAATGTGTTGTTTTGTCTTGCTTCACTGAGGAGCAAGACATCATCCAGCCCTGTGGGGTGAATCTTAAAAAACAAGCAAATAATGTACTCTGAATTATTCTATCTAACTGAATAAACAACATTCTTCAGAAACAGTTATTTGTCTAAACTTGATTAGATGTAAAACTTCTTTTTCCTGTGTCTTCCAGGTAATGTGCTTTCTATTGTTAGGATAACAAGTATCCCCAGATTTAATTTCAGTAACCTGAGTGGCAGGGAAGGGTATAGAATTGTTTCCAAAGATAGTATATTGTGTTTCTGTCTAGGAACAGAATTCATATTGGTGGTGGTTTTCATTGCAGTTTGTCTCTGTGTTGCAAAGTTTAATGGTTTTATTCACTGTTTTTGTTATTCAAGATGTACACAGCTTTCCTTTGAGCTGAATGCAACTTTTAGCTGATTTGCAGGCATTGTTAATACTACTTTTGCTTCACATTACTTTTATTTAGGCAGCACATGTACTAGTTAATGTGAAGTAAATGTAGTGGTTGTGCTTTCAATGAGGACAGGTTTTTGAGAGGCAAAGGAGAAGACTTGTCCAGTGCTGCTCTTGGTATCGTGTCATGTATTTCACTGATGGGAATCTCACAGTAGTGGAAATTTTTGGTCCCCTTCACGGTCATCTTCTCAGATAGTGAAGGGATGCAGATAGTTGCACTAGTACTACTTTTGCACAAACTTAGGTGGATATAAAGAGTTTTTCAAAGGAAATGTAGCTTTGTGGGTTCTTACATGGAAATGTATGCTTTGTGGGTGCCTGAGAGGCTGTCTTTGTTTATCTTAAATGAAATGTACTCGACTTAAGTAAGGGCCAAAATCTTTCATACCTATTCAAGAAGGTCCAGACTAGACTGAAATATACCATGCAATTGTCACTCAGCTTTTCAAATCTAAAGAAAATTGCTGAATTTTCAAATAAAAATCTGATCACCTTAGCATTTGAGCGATAAATTTAAGTCTGCCTTAGGATTCCAGTAAATATTTGGATTCCATTGTGATGCATATGGGCTCTGAACCTGTACTTATACTCTGCTGTGGAAAGTTCACTCTCTGCCTTTCCTATAGTCTTAAGGCTGTGTTTGATAAAGTAAAATATACTTCTTAGCAATCCATCAATTAAAAAAAAATTCTTTTTTTAACAGGCAAAACGAAGGCTGGAGCTTGGAGAAAGTGGCCACCAGTATCTTGCAGAAGGACTAAAGACTCCAAAGGGGAAAGGAAGAGCTGCAACAAGAAGTCCAGATAGTCCAAAAAGTAAGTGAACTTGTAACATGCTGTCATCAGTCTGCATTACCTACCTTAGAGTGTGTTTGTTGCTGTCCTCCCCTGGATGTGTATACAACAAACTCAGTCCCCCAGCCGGGCAATGCACAGCAGGTTTGGAGCATGCAGGGGTTGCTGCAGAGCTGCTCAGAGGCTGCAGAGGCTCCTGGCTGCCAGGCGTGTCCCTCTGTCTGCTGGGGAGCCTTCATTCCCCCTGCCCAGGGCCTCCCCTTCAGCCAAGGACATGATGCTGGGATGCTTAGAGAGGTGGATGCTGAGGAGTGTGATGAGATTGAATGCACAGTTGTTAGGCAAGGCTCATCAGGCCAGCCTCCTCCTTCATTGCTGGAGTTACAGCAGCTGGCTGCCAGGCTTCTTTCCCTGGGCAGGGATTTGCAGAGTGCTAGCTGTGCCTCAGCAGCGCTGCATGATAAATGCTCTTTGTGGCATCCAAGGTGCCCTCAGCCCCTGCAGTGTGACTCTGGATACTGCCACGGCCTAGTTGCTCTAAGTACTAATTTCTGCACATCTGCATTGCTTTGGGCAGTGGACTTCTTGCAACAGAAGCTGGGGGCTGTAGCCTTGCTGTCTTCTTTGGAGGGTTTCAGCAGGAGAGTTAGGCTGGCAGAGGGAGCCAGATGGGGCAAGGAGAGGGCTGGGGCAGCAGTGGTAGTGATGTCAGAGCAAGACATGCCATGCGATCCTTCCTCACCGGTCTGCTGGTTTCTATTGAGGCAGATTGGAAAACTGAAATTAGTTGAAGATACAAACTTAAAGCATAGGAGTTAAACAACCACAGTTGATTTAATTGAACTAAACTTCATTAAGCTAAATGAAGTCTATTTTAAATTGAAGTGGATTCTTGTAGGAATTCAGTACTGTTTGGTGCACAGGATGCTGCTGCAGCATTGATAAGCCTGTACAAAGAATTTGGTGCATGATGGGGAGCACAAGCCATTTTAGGTGGGAGTCCAGTCACTTCTTACTGTTATCACTCTGATTCTCTTACTCTTTTCTAAATGCCAAGCAAAGCCCAGACAAACCAACCACCCTTGCTCTAAATCCACAAGGTCAGGTTAGTGATGTGAATGAGATTTGGATGAGATGTTGGGAAGAAATTCTTCCCTCACAGGGTGGTGAGGCACTGGAACAGGTTGCCCAGAGAAGCTGTGGATGTCTCATCCCTGGAAGTGTTTCAAGGCCAGGTTGGATGGGGCTCTGAGCAATCTGGCCTAGTGGGAGGTGTCCCTATCCATGGCAGGGAGGGTGGAACTAGATGATCTCTAAGTTCCACTTTCAACCCAAGCCTTTCTGTGAATATTTTTCCATATCCCAGAGCAGACAAGCCTTGAATCTACCCGAAGAAATACAGCTAGCCGGTTCTTTTTGTAAAGATGCAACATCTTGGATTTCATGGAAAAGCCATTGTATTCTTCGAAATATTTCAGGGTAGTCTAAAGGTTCACTCGTAGGTGAAGTTTTGACTGACTTCTGCAATTCAGTGTATGACCTGACCCTTGAAAACATGGAAAAGACCACCAAATCAGCCCAAGTTCCATGCTGCATAATACTGGAAGCAAATGAAGGGTTTGAGATGTACCAGCCCAGCAGACTTGTAATAACGGCTGGCTCATTTCCCTTGACAGAAAGGCTTTAAACATTTAGAATTAGAAGTCATTCTGATCCAAATATTTAAACTTTTAAAAGCCCATCTGCTAAGTATATAGTTACTGCATTTGTGCATGGAAACCATGAATTGGTCCAAGCCATTTGCTGATTTCTAATTTAGAAGATATGGGTACTTTCCCCCAGTTTGAGCATTGCCTGGTTATAGAGCAGTGATGACTATAAATTGTATTTTACATCAATCTCCTCTAATTCACTTGAGTTTTCTCAAGCTGTGGAGTCTGGCACTGATGGAATCTGTCATTGTGTTCACCCACTGAAGTACACCTAAGTCCTGTTTAATTGCATATGAAGCATTTATCTCACATGAGGGGAAAATCAAACCCTGATGAAAGCTGGCTATCAGTCTGATGGAGAGTCACAGGGGATTTTTTGGGTTTTCTGCCAGGATAAATAGATACTAAAAATGCTATTATGAATTCACATAGTAAAAGCCTTAGCAGAATATTGCTATATGTATCTGTCAGACTACTGGAAATATTTGCGTTTTAAAATCATATATATTTGCTCATGTACCTGTGACTTTTGGAAAAGTACATCTTGAAATTCAAATACGTAGTGGTAAGCTGTGTCTTAATGCAGAGCTATGAGAGATTTCTTTAGTAAAAATGAAAGAAGTAACTGTAATATATATAATTTCATTTTTGGTTGCTGCTTTTGGGACAAAAATGAGAAAAAACTGATTTAACTTTCTTTTTCCTTTTCCTTCCAAGCTCCAAAATCTCCTTCAGAAAAGACTCGCTATGATACATCCCTTGGCCTTCTTACAAAGAAGTTCATTCAGTTGCTGAGCCAATCTCCTGATGGGGTCCTAGATTTGAACAGAGCAGCAGAGGTCCTCAAGGTGCAAAAAAGGAGGATTTACGATATCACCAATGTACTGGAAGGCATCCATCTCATTAAGAAAAAATCTAAAAACAACATTCAGTGGATGTAAGTATTCATTATCCTTTTCCATCCCTGCTGGCTGATTTCACTGTCACAGGGCGGCAGTGTTTTTGTCCTCCCACCTTTCATTCTAACACTTTGCTCCAAGCAATCATCCAAAATGCCTTCCAACAGGAGAAAGTCCTCCTATTTTTCTGTTAAGAAAAGTTTATAAAAAACATTTGTCAGGGAAATTAGAAACCAGCATTTTGTTTGCAAACTGGAATAATTAATTTACTTCTGCACGTGGAGTAAGTTTGAGGTATGTCTCTACCTACTCCCTTCCTTGGGTCTTTTTAAGCTGTGGTTAGAAGCAAGATTTTGGAGGTAATTGGAAATACTCAACTTTTACATCTCTGTGGCAGTTCCAAAATGTGTTGTTGCGATAAAAAGGTGCTTTTTCTGGAGAGCGTAGTTTACGTGAGCTCGCTAGGGGTGGGTTTAGGGAGAAAGGACTGAAAACTCGATCTGCAGTGTTAAATCCTGTCTCTCCCCTTTCCCATGGTGTAGGGTCAGGTTTTGCAGAAGCTGCCCGTGTGTCTTCCTTCTCTGTGTCTGCAGGGGCTGCAGCCTGTCGGAGGACGGGGGGATGCTGGCGCAGCGCCAGGGCCTCACCAAGGAGGTGACCGAACTGACTCAGGAAGAGAAGAAACTGGATGAGCTAATCCAAAGCTGCACGCTGGACCTCAAGCTGCTAACGGAGGACTCAGAGAATCAGAGATATCCTTTTTCTCAAATCCTCAAAGGTGCTCAGCCTCCTCGCTGTGCCCTGTAATACTAGGAGACTTCCTCTCTGGGATGTTGTGGAAAGAAAGCATCAGGAGCTTCAAGAAGTTGAAAAGGTTTTAAGGTAGTTTGATATAAAACTACCTTAAGCTGTTTAAGCAGCTTGAACCTGTAATGCTTCTGGAATGTGAAAAGAAAAAAACAGAAAAGGTGATACATGAAGGAGACTGTTAATATTTGTGTTCACATAGAGAAGAACCTTTACTGATTAATGACTGACAGTATCCAATAGCTCTTTGTTTTTTTCAAGCTTAGAGCAAACCACAGTTTTATGTGTTCAGGAATTATAAAGGCATAAAGAGAGAATCTGATAAGGTAACAGACTTCTTTAGTTATTACTTTCTTTTGATTTACTTCACCTTTAACTGATATGTATAGAAATTACTGTCACAGGGAGGAAAATAAAGTTGGGATTTGGTTTAGTCTGAAACTTGCAACAAAGTTTCAGATTACTTTGATTAGAGAATCTATAATAAAATATCGATAAAACTTCTATGAGCTCTCAAAATAGCTTAGGCTGAATTATTTAATATAATAGCAATACTAAATTGCATAAGGTTCATATGACTTATTTTGGCTGTTAATGCCCTTTGTAAATAACCAGTAGTCATTTTCCTTAGATTTCCCACCTATTAGCAACACAAGAAAGCGTTTTATTAAATGCTGATGTGAAAACTCATTATTATATATAATAAGTAGTGTTTAAATAGTGTCTAATACAGTGAATTAATTCTCAGTTCTGAAGGACAGGAAATAACTGTGGGAGTACCGGTAAAAAGTACTGGAACTATGTGAACTATGTTCTCTTTTGACTGGATTTCATAGACATTTTGATGTAAGCAAAGATCACCAAGTGGCATGGGAAGTAGGATCAGCACTGCCTTCAGCTAAGAGCATAATCCCTGAAGAGACATAAGCAAGACAAAACTGAACATGACAATTCTCAATTTTGATAGCACTGAATCCTGTGTGGACAAACTCTGCCTCTGCAAACCTTACTTAACAAGTGGTAAAAGCCTTGATAAAAGCCATTGGGGTGAAAGATGATGACCTGTCACTTTGCCTCTTGACCTGTTTGTTCCAAGATAGATGCAAGATGTATTGGAGCTTGGGCTGTCTGTCTTGCTGTACCGCTCGGCAACAGCAGACATTCACACCACCAAAAAGTATAATAAGTCAGGCTTTTTATTTCTCTGGCATAAACATTATGCCAGGTACCTCACAGATGACAAAACTAAAGAGCTGGAACTGTATGCATGTGATCATGGTCATTTCACAGTTCTTTTCACAGCCAAAAGCACTTTGACACCTCAGTGTCAAACACGGATTAGTAGGTGAGGCTTCACCATGTAGTAACCCTCAAAACACTGGCATTTTGACAAATGCATGTTGAACAGCAAAGTATTCATATTTTTCTGTGCTTACGCAAAAATTGGCATTCTGCACTCTAGAGATTTAAAATAGCTGTTTAAACAGGCTTTAAAATAATTTTATATGATATAAATTAATATATGAATGTTACATAAATGTTTATATATTTTTATATATTTTATGTATGTTCTATGTAATATATATTTATGTTTGCAAAGCCCCTCAAGTTTAAACTGAAATTAGGATTTTTGTCAGCTGGTAGAAGACTCGAGGGAGACCCTATAGCACCTTCCAGTACCTAAAGAGGGCCTGTGGGGAGAGCTGGAGATGGAGTTTTTATGAGGACATGTAATGACAGAACAAGGGGAAATGGCTTTAAAGTGAAAGAAGGTGGGTTTAGGTGAAATATTAGACAGAAGTTATTTACTACAAGGATGGGGAGGCACAAGAACAGGTTGCCCAGAGCAGCTGTGGATGCCCCATCCCTGGAATTGCTCCAGGCCAGGTTAGTTGGGGATCTCAGCAACTTGGTCTAGTGGAAGGTGTCCCTGCCCATGTTGGAGGGGTTGGAACTAAATGATCTTTTAAGATCCTTTCCTGTCCAAAGGAATTCTGTGATTCAATGACACTGTGTATGCACTTCTACAGTATGCATCTATAAATTACACTTTTTCAGTGATTTTTCAGCTCTCTGCATTTTGATAGCAGGTGCATAAAAATTTTTGCTTCATGGAGTCTGAGTAATTTCAGGTTGTTGAACCTTAGCTTGTGTAGTTTCCTGCATATAGAGGAGGAGAGAGGCACTCAGCACAGAGAACTGCTTTTGTTCACTGAGTAGTGTCCCCAGCTGTTACATCAAAGGGAGGTTCTCACCGGGCTTTGTGGCAATCACAGTGTAGAGAACAGAAAACCTTGGGCTAAGAGCTGTGTTGCATGAGAAAATGGAAAACTGATTCAAAGACGTCTGCCTCTTCAGATAGTCTGAGTGTATGGTAACCTGGGATGGAAAATTCCTTGACTGTGATTACATTAGCTTATGTGACGTATCAAGATATTCGAAAAATTAGTGGCCTTAAAGACCAAACTGTTATAGTTGTGAAAGCTCCTCCAGAAACAAGACTTGAAGTGCCTGACCCAGTGGAGGTAAGGAGAACCTGGCATTTTCTGCCAGGTTATATATAATTCTTTTACAGATGTAATGCCTCCTGAGCCTTACTGTGTTATGTGCCCAGGTATACAGTCGTATGTTCTTACAAATTTTGGGGATGTTTCTGTAGAAAAGGAAGGGGAAAATTTAAAAATCAATTTACACAGAACAATCGTTATTTGTTCCTTTTCACTCGCTTTCAGATTTCTTCACAGTAATCCACACTATTTACAGATTTTTCTTTTGCTATGCTTTATGTAAAAAAAACTTTCTTCACAATTGAAATTTCCTTGGTTTGTAACAATGTAAAATCTTCCACAAGAAATTCAGCTTTCTTTTTTTAGTTAAAAAGTTAATGGATAATTCAATGCCTTAAGCATCTTGACGACTCACATAACTGATATCCTAGTTTATTGAAATATGTTTTCATGTAGGAATTTATTTTCTGAAGTATTACAGTTATTGTGGAAATTTGTGTTTTACTCTTAGAACACATTCTTGCCCTTCTTTCATCACCATCTTTGCTTCATTGGTGCTTATTTTAATTCTGACTTGTGAAGAGCGACCCAAGTATGTTGGGCAAATGGGAATAATTGACAGGAACTGGTTTAGAGATTCAAAAAATGTACCTAATTCCATCACTCAAGCAGCAACTAGAGATGGGGCTAATGCCACAAACACTGCTAATGTTTTGTTCATACCTGTGCATTAATCCTTCATCCCTACACTGGGCCAGTGAACTCAGCCCTACCTGCTGCCCTGTGGGCAGGAACTGACCCTGGATTCCTTGTCACTCTTTTTTTTCCCTAAGATTGTTCGTTGCTTGCATAGACCCATTATGGCTTCCATCCTTCTTTTTCTCTTTTCTTTGCCTTTGTCCTTACTTTCCCCTTTGAACCTTGTTGCAGGTTTTGGCAGGAAGAATAAATCATTTTGCTGCAAAAGAGTATCTTTCATCAGTATTCATAAATATATACTGTTATTGTTGTTTGCTTTCCTGTTTCTTTCCCCTGGGCATTATGCTTTGATTTTTTAATTCAGCGAAATCAGACAGGCAGAGAGAGAGTCATTAAATTTGTGCTTAGACCTCCCTTATTCTCTATACCCACCTTATTTAATTTTCAGCTTCAGGCAGTAAGGTCCTATTTCTTTCTGTCACATGCAATTACATTTCAGTGTTCTTTTTTTTGCATACCTCAGTCACTCAATAGTACCTTCCTTCTTCAACTCCTGCTCTTCCCATCTCCTTTTTTTTCTAATTATCTGTAGCATTGCCCCAAGTACTCTTCACTGTTTTCCCTGACAAACCCCATTCAGTTGCTGTTCTCTGTATTTGTAAATGCTGTCTATTATGTTACATAACTGTCAGAGCCCAAATAATAAGAGGAACATTTTGTCAAAGGGCACAATAGGAAGTATTTTAAACAAGTCTGCAAAGAGGTACCTAATGCCTATATTTATGCTTTTTAGAAAACTATTGATGCAATGCAGCAGCAGCAAGTATATTTATAACCAGAGTAATTTATGATTTTCCATCATAATGCAAAGAGCAACTTTGCAGGTTTTCTGTACTTGGTTCATGTTGGTTTATTGCATCCCTGTGTGAACATTAGGAATAATGTAACTTCTTGCAACAAATTAGCAGTTCCTATTCAGAACCACCATCAAATACACTGCCTTGAGGGGGCAGAAGGACTTACATTAGTAGTTTGAGTGAAGAAAATGGCATCTGGTTTGGTTTTTTTGTTATTTCGAAATGTTGCCTGATAAATAGGTGACCTTACATATAGATAGTTGAGTTCAGTTGAGTAGGTGCTGAAGGCTTTTGGGAGAGTGGGGAAGATGTTTTGGTATCTTTTTAAAGCAGAAACATTTATACAAATGCATCCAATATTATTGTTATGAATAATAATAAAACCTGTGACATGCATCCCACAGTTCCATTCCATCAGAATGCTCCAGGCTGTTGTGGTTATAAGAAAATGTTGGGAGTTTAATCCTTTATGCTTCCCTTCTTACGATATGACACTCAAAAATGGTGGGATTTTGAGATTTGCGCACTACAGCGGGAAATGTTTTTATGTTCTAGTCTGCAAGATACATCAGCCAAACCTTTCACATCTTGAAAAAAAAGTCTTGGTGGTTTTTTTATGAACTTTGGATTAGTAAAACTGTCCTCAAACATTCACAACCTAGTAAGAATTTACTCAGTATCATCAAAGTTCTGTTGTGTTCGTTCATTGGTGTGACACCATTCTGATGTTTGTTTTGTTAGCAGAGTGCATTGATACATTTATCTAGTACTCAAGGACCCATTGAAGTTTATCTGTGCCCAGAGGAAAACGATGCCCTCAGTCCAATGAAAACCTATAGTCAGGACCACAATGGAAATATTTCCAAAACCATTTCCAAAGGTAAAATTATTTCTTTGCGATACTAATGGCCTTTCTTCAAGCTCACATTCGAGGTTTCTGTTTGAACTTTGGATTTCCAGCTCTTTTTCTTTGGCTTTATTTTTCTAAGAAGTGAAAAGCTAAGGTATCAATTTTTACACTGTGTATTTCTGGTTTATATAATTGGAAATAAGTTTTCCTTTGCATCATTGTTTAAAGTAAGTTTCCTAGTTGCATATCATATGTAATCAAAGTGTATGTAATACTGAAGAAAGAAACAATTTTGTCCTTTTAAGTTTTCAAATAAGACAGTAGCAGTAAAGATCCATCTCCACACAAGAGGCAGAAATTTCTGTGTATGTGAAGCTACATTTCTTCACTGATGACATCTGGTACCTAGAAAGTTCTCAGTTTTGACTGTGAACTCCAATGAAAAATGGGCATCTCACTATGTTTGATGTATTTCCCCCTCTAGTTGTTTAAATCTTGTAAGATAACTTTTTAATAGAAAAGTCAGAGATGACAGCAACGTGATCATTTTTGAGAAGCCCTTTGTAACATATCAAAAACAAGCTAGAAATTATATGGAGGAGGCCATTTTTTTATTGTTGAAATGATGCTTTACGAGAGGCCCTTTACGCAGTGGTTACTTTGTTTGATGTGTGTCTGATAGTTCTGCTGAGATTAATCGTGACATCTTTTATTTTTTTCTCTCCCTCCTGTCACAGAAGTGGCTTCTGCTAACTCAGGACAAGGTGACTGCTCAGTAAATATGGCAACAATCTCTCCATTGGCTTCTCCAGCCAACCTTCTACAGCAAACCGAGGACCAAATTCCCTCAAACTTTGAAGGACCATTTGTGAATTTGCTGCCTCCTCTGCTTCAGGAAGATTATTTGCTGAGCCTTGGGGATGAGGAAGGCATCAGTGACCTCTTTGATGCTTATGATTTAGAAAAACTTCCTTCACTGATGGATGAATTTATATACAGCTGATTGTCCTAAGTGCTGTCCCATATCTAAACTATGTTTTTAATGGAATCAAAAAACCTGCCATCATTCAGAGTTGTCCTCTACTTACCATAAAATAGCATTATTGAGTAAACTAGGCTCCTGAACAGTGCTGATATTTTAATTGAATACTCCCTATAATTCTATAAGAAACAAGGGAAGGCTTTTACAGCAGAGCCTTCTCCTTGACCCCGAGCTCCAGTGCCTTGCGAGTCAGCAGGTGCAAGCAGGTGACCGTAGATGTTTTGTCTCCACACTCCCCCAGTCTCTGCTTACCGTGACAAGTGGGCTTACGGAGAAGGGCTTCATGAACTGCTTTAGTCCTAAATAACAATTTTGTAATAGTATTTCAGGTCGTGCCTTCTGCAGAGAATGCATGTCTGTTGAGTGTTACAACATGGACTGTACATGCAGTGAACGTAAATATGAAGTAATGCAAAAGAGTGGAATGGGATTCTTCAGCTACTTGTGGGAATGTTTAAATTGCTGTCATAACGCTCATTTTGAGCTGTGTATATGTCTCATTATGAGGTCAAATACTTATGTCCTTAAAAGCTTTTAATGAAAAGAAAATACACTGTAAATGTGGTGTATATTGCAGATATTGAAAAGTATAAAGTTCTGCCACTTCTCGTAGTAATTGCAGATTTTTAAAAATGCTTGTGTGTGTGTGTGTGTGTGTGTGTGAAAGTAGTTTTTGTTGGTTGTTTTTTTTAAACTAGAACGAAGATGCACAGTTCAATTTTACTGCCCCCAGTGTGCATTAGAACTGGTACAAGAATTTTTGTGGTACTAGGTGGGGCTTCATGTTAAGTGCCTACTAGAGATGCACTGTGGGTTTTTCCCTCTATGGAAAACACTTTTGCCAAGCTTTGTTTGTTCAATATATCATATTTATCTCAGTGGGTTAGCTTCCTCTGCTTACAGCTTTTTATAATTCTCTTCGCCAGCAAAATGGAACTAATTTTTTTCCAAAGTACATAACTGTAAGTACCACATCAACTGAATTGCATTTATTTTTTGAAGATCTTTGCTAGTATAGTATAGTACCAATATTTATTTTTTGAACGTCAGAGGAATTCTAAGAAGTCTTAAATAATTTTTTTTTTCTTGAGTGTAAAATATTTTGCCATGGGCTAAATTAATGTAATGTTGATTAGATGATGCCCATATAATCTTTTTGTTTGCATTACTGTTGTGCTTATCTGACATACTCAGAAAATTAGTACTATTTGTACTGTAGTAGAATATTATGTATGCAGGTTTTCTGGTACCATTGAGTTGCTGCTATGAAAGCTCACACACGAAAAGGCAAGAAGTCACAGTACTAATAAGGAAACTGTATGACTGTGTGGGTTTTGGAATATAACAAATGTATAAAGGGCAACACATAAAGAACTGTTAAACAGTGTTAAGTGTGTGTTTATATGTACAAATGTTTGCATAGATCATTCAGCAGTTGTATTTAATTTGATATATGTTCTCAACTCACACTTTAGTTATCTAGCAGTTTTGTACAATAGAATTAATTTGTAAACACTGCCAGAATATTTTCTATCTGGTTTGTAATTTTTTAAGAGTTTTTTTAGATGTGGATCTGTAAATAAAATTGTAGTATTTAAAGTTTTCGTCTTGTGGAAGAGGAAAGTAAAAGTTGTGTGAGCATGAAGTTTTGCAAGACAAAGGGGCACTTTTGCGAGGGAAGAGAAAATGAAGACTAACGCAGACCATCTTTTTTTTTTGTACAAATGAAACACTTGTCCCAATGTGTGTGGGCAAAATACTAATCTAACTTAGCTTTGCATTGTATGCTAGTTTAAAAAAAAAACAAAACAAACCTCTGTAAAATACTGTAAAAAAAAGGAAAAAAACAACAAAAAAAGCTTTTATGGTGAGTTTTGTAAATAGATTTATTAAAGGCTGACATGTTCTCTAGCTGTGATCTTACCACTTCAAATGGATGTAATTTGAATAAATTTTGTATGGTAATGAATCAATAAAAATGAAATTTTTTAAAGACTTTAGATTTGTATACATCTATTTAAATTTTTCTTACTCTTGGTGCCTGTTATACTGTTTCTTGAAACCTGTTACTGTTTTCGTTATTAGTGCAAACACTCATTTGACATCAGATAGTTTCAATCCCATTTTTTTATGATGCCAACAATAAGTTCAGTGGGGTTTTTTTAAGCCAGAGTGAAACAAGAGTAAAAGACATGTTAAGAGACACAGCAGGTGATCCAGAGGTTGCGATAATACAAGTTTATTTTTGTTTATTCCCTCTCCTCTCATGTGAATTAGGAACCGATTTCTTGCAAGCTTCATAGAAATTGTGTTATTGTAGGATTAAATCACATGAAAGCTGTTGTTGAGGGTCTGCTTAACCTGCCCTACTGATAATTCTCCAGAAGTTTCCTAAGAGCAGCTTTGAAAAGAAGTTGTGTTTTCTTGAGTCACTTCCAACAGTCCCTTGTGCCAGACTTTCCACCCAGAACTGATGTTAGTTATCAGAGAATAAGGTTGCCATATACAAATTGAACCCTCACCTCCCTGGCTGTTTTCCTTCCCTAAGGATGCTTGTTGAGATGCTCTAAACCCACTGAGGATGTCTCTTCTGCTAACCAGGACCTGGAACTGAGATTTGGATTTTATTTTCTCAGTAGTTTTTGTATTTTTCCTACTATCTTCTGCAAAACCTATGACTTCAGTTGGTAACCCAGCCTGAGGCTGGTGTCTTTGAGTCTACCAGCCCTCAAGAGTAGGAAGTAAGGTCTGCAGACAACTTGGAAAGGATGTAATCTAAAGCTCTTCTTTGGACACTCAAGGAACTGGAGCAGGTATGCTGCCAGCCCAGAGGAGGCCAGCACTGGAAGTTGTACTCCCAGCCGTTGTCACATAAAAAGCAGTTTTCCCGGGTAGATAGGTATAAACTTCTTTCCTGTGATCAGGAGGTGGTAGGGAATTATCTGCTCCCTTCTCCCTGCCGTCCTACCTGCTGTCTGTGCTCAGCTTCATTTGTTACTATGAATATGTTACAAAACAATTTAGGTTGGTGAACTTGCAAAGCACTGGGAGAGTGCCTGCTGATTTGTGGCTACATCCTAGGACTCAACAGGACAGTGCTGGCACAAGGGCTGCTTGATACTATGAATTCTTGGCAGCTGGACAAAGTAAAGGCTCTGCCGGATCATGCTGAAACTGATCAGTGTGGCCTATTTATGTCACTAGGTATGGGACTTGTGGGTTATTCCTGCCTGGGAGCTGCTCTTGGAGATCACTGCCTCTCCTGAATGAGTAGTGTCTGTTAGTGTTGGCCATTTGGAGATTTTAGGTTATGTCTTGCAGGCTGTGCTTTGCTCTTTCAGTCACAGTAAACCAGCACTTGTGTGTGCCCCGTTGGGTTTAACCAGAGCAGAAGCACTTGGCTGGTGGGGAGAGCTGTGAGGGAGTGCAGTGCAGTGCTCCCAGAAGAGAGAAGATGAATTCAGGGATCACATGTGAAATACTTTGAACATGGGAAACTGAAAAGAAGAAAGGAAAAGAATCTCTAACCTTCTCAGGCACCAGTTAAAATGCTGACTGGAGATATAGATACCATTACGACTGACCTAGTGAGGGCTTCTTACTCCATAGGAGGAGGTTTGAAATCAATCAGCATGGCCACCCATTTTGAAATATTTTCCTCCATAGTCTCCTGGGCTAAAAATGCCACAATAGTAACAAATTACACCTCATACAGTGTCTCACTGAGAGCATCGCTGGAAAGTATTTGTGTGCTTCAACAAAGACCAAACAGAAAGGCAAATATATCTTCAAGTGTAACAATGACTCTATCATGAGACCAGGGTGATATTAATAGTGCTCAGTCCTGCTTAGAACGATTTGTTCTTAAAGACTGATTTAAGTGAAGTGCTTATTTCTTTCAGTCCCAGTTCTCTTCTTTAAATATCTTTTGTTCCTTTGTCCATATTTTCTCTTTTTTCTTTTTTTCTTTTTTTCTTTTTT
>VZDJ01007755.1:60158094-60222867 GCA_008694505.1 Cyanoderma ruficeps
TTTCTTTTTTCTTTTTTTTTTCATTCCTGTGAGCATAGTCAGATAAGCATTATAAAAAAACAAGCACAAGTTTGTAAGAAAAAGGAGAGGGAGATGATACTTGTAACTAGAAGTTGTCACATTTTATCTGTGAGTAGACCAACAGACCTATTATGGAATCCACCTAGGGTTTTCATTCACATGCCTTCCAGTTCCAGGGAGACTATAATCATCTTTTTTAAGAATAAACTGATTCCAAAGGCTCCTTCTAAGGAGAGAAACCTAATGTTTGAAATGCAACTACAGGAAATGGTGACTTTCACATTCCAAAGCTGACTACCTCAAAATAGAATATATTAAAGATACAATATAAGTAATCGTTTTAAGTTAACTGTGTATATTAAAGCCAAAGCAATAATATGCTCCATCTCTACAACACTTTGATCACCGAGGACACTGCACGCTTAATCTGCTCAGAGCTTTAGCTTCACCCATCCAATAACTGCACTGCTGTTTTACTAAATATCAATCACAAAAGTTTGGAGGAAAACAGTGCCAGAAACTTCAGCCATCTGATACTACATATTTTAACCAATATCGTTTATACTATTCAGCAAAGTTGCTACTAGCATTGTATTTTGAGGAAATTAACCATGAAAAATAATAATTGGGGCCAGAAGAGGATTGAATAGCTCATCACCCACTTGGATCGGATACATCAGCATGGCAAGCGCTTTAACTGGACAGGTGTTGCTGGGATTGATTGCTAATTTCCAATTAAAACGGAGGTGAGTCTCCAAGGCTCCGGGAGACCGCGCTCTCAGTGGCGAAGCGACGGAGCCGCGGTGTTGTGGCCTCCGCCGGCCGCCGTCCTGGCGCCGCTGCGCGCGCGGGGCCTCCGGGCGGGGCGCGATGGCGGAGCCCGGGTGAGGCGCGGGTGAGTGTCGGGGTCGCGGTGGGCCCCGGCCCCTTTCCCTTCCCTCCGCTCCCCTCCTTTCCCGTCCCGTCCTTCCCTCCCCTGCCTGGCTCTGACGGGCTGTCCGAGTTCCCCTTCTCCTGCCCGCGCGATGTTCCCGTCCCCTGTGGGGCCTTCCCGGGGCTGCGCGTTAACGTCGGGAGGAGGAGACGAACGTCCTGGCGGGAATCTCCGGAGGGGTCGGCGGCCGGGAGGCAGCTCGGGGATGGGGTACCCACAGCGGGCTGGAAGCTGGGTAGGGGGGCCGAGGCCAGCCGGGCTCCGGGATGTGCGTGGTCCAGGCGGCGGCCCGGCTGCCCCTCGCCCTGGGCCGTACTCGTGTGTGTGTTTATAAATATACGTATTGTTTACCTATTTATGTATGTGAGGAGAGACTGCGGGAACTGGGGCTGTTTGGTCTGGAGAACAGAATGCTGAGAGGGGCTCTAATTAATGTGTATGAATGTCTCAGAGGCGGGTGCCAGACTCTTCAGGTGCCCAGTGACAGGACGAGGAGCAGTGGCCTTAAACTATGACGCAGGAAGTTTCACTTTAACTGGAAGAAGAACTTTACATTGAGGGTGGCAGAGCACTGGAACAGGCTGCCCAGGGAGGTTGTGGTGTCTTGTTCTCTGGAGACATTCGAAACCCACCTGGACATAATTCCCTTCCAGTGCTCCAGGTGGCCCCGCCTTGTCGGGGCTGGATGATCTCTGGCGGTCCCTTCCCAGCGCTTACAATTCCGTCGTTCTGTGATATGTACATATACATACACATATTTGTATACTTCAAGCTCGGTCTCGCTGTGTATTAACGCTGCAGGTTTTTTTCTGCTCTGTGTGAGGCCGGGAATAAAATCCCGGGGCTTTACCGGAGACACTGTTGGTAAGTGGCTGAAAAGGGCGGTCCTCTAACACCTGGATGGAAATCCTCCTTCGGTATGTGCCAGGAGATTGAGGAGGAGTGACCAAACCAGACTGGCACGAGAGAAGTTTTGTTTGAGACAAAATATTAAAAAAAAAAATTAAAAAAAATTTAGTCTTTTGTTTACTTACTACCATTTTTAAAGAAAAATGTCGAGATCTGTAGGTGCAGCTTGGCTGTATGAGAAGAATACATTAACTTCTATTTTTGTTATCGCTTCTTATTTCAGTCAATCGACCAGAATAGCTGCAGGAATCTTTCTTTTTTTTTTTTTTTCTTGTGAAGGAGATCTCATGCATGCATATGGAACTAGTGCAGATATCAACTAATCTGTTTTAAAATAACTTCACAGTGTTTTAATTTTTAAAAAATTGTGAATGACTTGAATTGAAAGTTACTGTTAATCTTTCTCCCTTCTTTCATTCAAAATTTTAAACTGAGTGAAGACAAAATCTGGAGGAAAGCTGAGATAACTTAAATACATCTGACTTTGACAAAAAAAAAAAAGACTCCATAGAAAAAAAGACTCCATAGAAGATGGAAAAAAAGAACAGTGGCCCTGCTCAGGAGACAGTGAAAACGTGGGAGCTCTTCCACCTTGCCAGTCAGGCAGCGTCTGTACCTGGTCCACACGAGGTCAAACTGAGCAAGGAATGTATTTCTGCAAGGGGGGATGAGTGCTTGTTGGACAATATCATGAATTGATGGTTTTCTGTCTGCTAGTTCTGCTTGTTTATGCCCTTTCTTTTTTCCTTTTCCTCCTCCCTACCTCCCCACCCTCCAGGTTTACTGTCCAAGAGGATTTAGACCGTGCTTGAAAAGGTAGGAATTCTGGTTTGGCTGTGTTCTTTCTTCCATGGGTCTCTGAAATAAGCTAAGCTTATTTGTTTTTTCAGCTGCTCCATTACATCAGATATTTTTCTGTAAGAGAGAAAAAACAACAAATCAAAACTTCTTATTCCCTTCCTGATACTGATGTGATAACTTTACCTATTTGTACATATTCTCAGTGGTAAAAATTCCTGTAAGAGATGTCGCCTTTCCTGCATATTCTTTATTACTGGACTTTTCACAGATGTTTAATTTTGTTCACATTTTGCTGCGTAATTGTATAGATCCCATTTTTTTGCAATTTAGAAGAATGCTAATTGCCTAAGTGGCTAGAGCAGATGTATCCTCTTTGTGATACCATTCTGTTCCTTTTTAAGTTAAATGCAGATGTGTGATGGTTCAGCTTACATGAAGTTTTATTTTGAAGTATATTTTGCAAAATTGACTGAAAGGCACATGCTGGGAACATGCACAGGTGTTTAACTTCTTGTGTTCTTCAGTAATTCGTTTGCAACATCTGGAAGTGTTTTTATGCCAGTAGCAAATCTTCAGTTCCTAAAGTCTAATTTTAAAGGAATTAAAGCCTTGTTTTTCATTGTCAGTCAGGAAAGTGTTGTGTTTTCCCTGTAAACTGTGAAATACCCTCGTATGGTTTCCTTAGTAAACTGTTGGTTTATGTAAAACACCTGAGTTTCCAATGGTGCTTCAGACTTTATTCTAAGTAGGAGTTACAGCACAGTGTGGTGTGTAATTACCACAGTAACTCTTTTTATAGACTTTTCTAGCAAATGGCTTTTTTTTTATTCCTGAAAACTAATCTGGATTTTCACATCTGCTGGGAGATACATATGCATATATATTTAGTTTCTTGTGGAAAATATAATTAGATATTAGCAATCTTTTAATATATTATTCTAGCCAGATTATAGTATATTTATTGTTTATTTTTTAGGTACAGTTGTTTAACATTCTGTACCCGGAAACAAAAAATTTTATTTTACTGTCCCAGTGAATGAACTAATTCAGATGAAAGGCCTGTGGAATGAGGAATTCTAGGAATAGTTTGGTTGTTTGCAAAAGGACTGTGAGAACGTATGTGGATAGTGTCCACACACAAATAAGAGCCAGAATGGCCTCTGAAGCAGCCACTTGGATTCTGTGTCTTTCATTCTTCTGTGATGTGAGTGCAAGTACATCCCTCACGTAACATCAGCTCACTCTGTTGTTACGATGCTGACATGATTAAAGTCACCTGTATCTTGGATGTGTCGTGTCAGGGGAGATGAAGGGGTTTTGAATTAGGAGACGACAAGGTCCAGATGATTTATAAATCAGCCCTTAAGGATCTGTATGGTTTGCAACTTTCTCCCTGCCTGTGTTTGAGGTGTGGGGAGAAGAGGGCATTCAGGAAGTGTCTCTGATAGTGGATGGTTTTTACGGGCTCAGTATCCCTCATATGTGTGATGTATTGCACGTGTGCTTGCAGATATATCTGACTTTTCTTTATGAGAAACACGCAGTAGACGCGAGGCCTTGGTTTTGTATTCAATGCTTTCCTAATGGCAGTCTTCTCCAACGCTTGTTGAAGATGCCTGCTGCCTGTGAGCCGGTGCTCGAGGATATCGAGGACATCGTGTCAGCGGAGGACGTGAAGCCGCACGACCGGCGGTTTGTGAGAAGGAACGTTTTTCCCAAAGTGCGAAAACGCAACTCCCAGAAAAACGTTCAGGCAGATGATGAGCCCCCAAGTGACAGGTGAAGTCTTACCTCGACCCTGTGTTGGTGCTTTTCTTTGTATCTCCTGTGTGCTTGTCAGCTTTCAGAAATGAAGTGGAGGTTTGTGTTATATCTTCATGTAAAATCTGTGTACAAGATAAAAATGAGTGGAATAGTCCTTAGGGAAAGTAAAGAGAATAAATAATAAATCCTAAGCAAATTTCTTTTCCTAGACAGATTTTTTGTAGAAATCAGTTATTGCTGAGATGCTGATTAATGGAGTAATCAGACTGGAAAAATGGTTTCTGTTATGCTTTTATGTGTAAAAGATTTCTGCAAAATTGTTGTTTTATCTTAATTACTTAAATACAATCTGAGCTCTTCAAAATGCAGTTCTGGAGTAGCCTTTTGACATCTGAAATGAGAAATAGGAACAAAATCCCGAGATTTGCAAAAGGGTTGGGGTTGGAAGGTCATCTTTAGCAGCCCCACTGCTTGAGCACTGCCATAAAGAGCTGGTTGGCAGGATTCTGACTGGGTAGTTTTTGAGTATCTCCAGGAGATGGAGATTCTCCAGTCTCCCCAAGTAACCTGTGCCAGTTCTTGGTCATTCTTAGAGTGAAAAAAGTGTTTCCTGATGCTCAGAGGGAACCTCCCACATTTTAGTTTGTTGTTGCTTCTGGTCCTGTCACTGGGCACCACTGAAAAAAATCCTGGCTCTGCCTTCTTTGCACTTTCCCCTCAGGTGTTTATATACTTTGATGAGATCACCCTGAGCCTTCTCTTCTTCAGGCAGGAAGTCCCAGCACTCTGAGTTGTTTCTGTTATGAGACATGTTCCAGTCCCTTCATGGTCTTTATGGCCCTTTGTTGGACTGTCTCCAGTGTGTCCCTGTCTCTCCTGTGGGTGCATCCTGTCAGGGCCCAGGGACTTGTGTATGCTCAGTGTGCTGAACTGTTTATTCCCAGTCTCCTTTTGTGAAGGCTGCATCATCCTTTCTTCAGTCTTTCAGCCTGTTTTCTGCATCCTGGGATTTGCAAAGGCTGTGTTTCTTGTGTGTGCATCCTGCAAGTGACATGGTGAAGCTTCTTTTGCACTTGCTGTTTTATTTCAGTGGAAATAGTGTGCAGTAAGCACGAAATGCATCTTTGCATTTTTCCTACTTGTGATTTCCGTAGGAACAGAATCAACTTTCTGCTGCAGTGGAACTGATTAGAGGATAGGTCAACTCAGTTATTGATTATAGTTTCTAGTGCAGGGATGAGACCTAGGATTTTTCTTTTTTTTCTTTCTTTTCTCGCACGTTAGTTTCAAGTTGGTTGATACAATTTCCCTAGATGATAAAGATGAAAATAAATCATGTTTGGAAATCTAATTTCCCATGGAGAAATGAAATTCTGGGTTTTCACTGGCATTCAGAAGAGATTTTATAAGCATAGCAGTGCATCTTTATCCTCATGCCCCTAAAAGTGCATTTGCCCCAGTCTGGCAGGAATGTATGGACGGCTGAACCGGTGCTCTGTAGATACTTGACACAAGTACTTCGTGCCTCAAAGCCTTCAGGTGCTGTGTATTCTCTAGCAGGCTGTGTTTCAGTGTTTTGTTCCCAAGAAAGCACATTGAACATGTGTTGTTTAGACAGCAGGAAGTGTAAATACCCTGTGTTTACAGTTAATGATCATTAATGTTCCATCAACAAATTTCTATTTTTAGCTAGGGGAAGTGTCTGTTAAAAAAGAAGCGGGGAGGGGGAGGGGAAAAAAAAGCTGTAGGCCAGGGCACAGTATTGTGTTCCAGGATGTGTAGTGTTCTTGTACTGGCATCTTTAGCTCATTGGCAGTTATCCCAGGAATTTCAATGAGAGCTTCTTACAGAACTTTCTGTTGGTTTTTTGGAGCCTTGTATGTGCTGGCTCCGCACTGCATGTCTGCCATGCTGCTTCTGTAGCCCGGAAAGGTTGGGATGGGGCTTTTGGCCACCACGTTGATTTATACAGCTGGCTTGTGTGGAGGGAGCTACAGTCAGTGCATGCCCTATCAAAGATTGCAGTTTGTTTGCTGGTGGCCTAATTTCAGTGCTGTCACTTGAAGGTTACTTGTTACATGACACAATAATTTTGGCAAAGTTGGGGAGTTTGAGTTTGGGAATTTTTTTGGTGTTTATTTGTGTGTTTTGTTGTGGTTTGTATTGTTACTTTAACATAACTGCAATGTACTGAATCTGTTATTATCCTACAGCTCCTGCGCCTTCTCCATGCTAAAACTCTTTTCTGTCTCTTTTCTTGCTAGTTGTGGTGGATTGACTCTACCACAAGGGAGAGAACTGGAAGAGTAAAAGTGAGAAAACTTGTGGGTTGAGATGAAGACAGATAAAGTGAAGGAAGGAGCAGGGAAAAACCCCAAGTGATGCAAAAGCAGCCATTCGCCACCTCCCACAAGCAGACTGGTACCCAACCAGTCTCAGAACAATGGTTATTTTGGAAAGACCAAACCCAGAGCTTTTATTGCTGAACATGATGTCATCTGGAATGAATTATCCTGTTGGTCAGCTATTCTGTTCATGTTCCTCCCAACCTGTTGTCCATCTGCAGCCTGCTTGTGGTGGGATGGAGCACAGTGGGAAACAAGCGAGCACTGTTCAATGACAGCTGAAACATCCATATGTTAACACTGTTGCAGTCACAAACGCAAAACACAGCCCTATATGGGTTTTTGTTACTCTATCCCAGCAAGACCTAATGCCCATTATGCTATGTCACATAATTACTGTTCTTCCTCAGCTGTTTTGGAGTTGTTACTATTTGCCTTGCTTATTTTATGTTTGAAGAATTACAGTTCATTCAGTTGGTTCGGTGGTGGGCTTAAAGGGAAGCTTGTTCACCATTTAACTTGCATTTCTCATTTGTTTTTACTTGACAGCATTATTCCTGGTGTTCAGAAAATCTGGATTCGTACATGGGGATGTTCTCACAATAATTCCGATGGTGAATACATGGCTGGACAGCTGGCTGCATATGGATACAAAATTACAGGTAACAGTAAGAGTGAGCCCTGTAATTCAGTGTTTCTGGGGTGAATGTTCAGAGCTGTCAAGCTGTCATCAAATGTTTCCAGTCTTAATTATGCTTTTAAAAATCTCCTCCTGATCCCTTTCTGATTTGAAGGTGAGGAGGTAAAGTGTTTCCCTGGCATTAAGCAGATGATTACAGGACTAACTAGTGCTTTCAGAATGGTTAGATTTTCTTGACAGGGCAGACATCAGATAGATGTCATTCAGTGCCTTTTTTGGACATTTTACTTGAAACACAATTGAAAAATTTTCATAAGAGTGAATGGGAAATACATTAATTTCTGTTTTTTTGACTGTAATTGGTGGAACCTTAGGGGAAGGAGGAGTGAGGCAGTGTGTTTTCATTTGGTGATGTGTGTGTTTGCACTGGAGCAGAGGTGGTCTTCTCCAGTTGAATGATCTTTTGTTTCAGGAGAGATGATCAGTAGGGTGGAGGTGGGATGGTACAGGATTGTACCTTGTAGGTTCCAAAGAACTGAGAACGCTATTTCTCCTTCCCTTCCAAGTACTTCAGAAATCTCTCCATTATCTTGTTCTGCCTCCCCAGTCCTAAAAATACCCAAACCTGTGGTTATGCTGACTACATTTCATCTCCTTAATGCAAAATATGCTGGCAAAAAAGTTGAGAAGTTGGATTGCTACCGTGTTTCAATAGACAACTATTATCTGAATACTTTTGTGTACCTTTTGACTAGTCAAAACAGAAACTTAAATTTTATTAATTAATTCAAGTTCAGATGTGTCTTGCACCTAAACTCGTATACTGGAAGACTACAAATTTGTCTGTCCTGATGTTTTTCTAAACACAGTCCTGATTTCACAGAATGACTTTTTTTCTTGAACATGTCATGATACCGTTAAACAGTTGCCTCTCATTTTCCTGTTGATCTTTCTTACGTAGAAATAAGACACTGAATTATTCAAGTGCTGAACTACTTCAGGGAACCCAGGTGATTATTAAATTAGTAGTACAGCTCCAGAGCAGTTATGCTCTTTCCACAGACAAGTGGAGTGCTGGTCCAAAAAACCTTATTTGTGGCAGCTGTTTGTATAAGATTGCAAATATGTTCTCATTATGGCTTGCTTAAATTTATTTCCTCTTTACCTTAGTTGTTCTGATGCGTATTATTCCAGAAGCTGCTTTTGACTTCAGATTCAGATGGCTGTTCTGTGCTTTTGGAATTTTACTGGGAGAGATGTAGGAAAGATGGGAGTGCATTGAAGGAAGGAACTATCTTGAATTTTTGATACCTTACCTTTTCAGAAAATTAATGGTTTATAACATTAGAATAGAAATAAGTCTACATCTAGGATCTGAATCTGAGAACTAAAAACCTCTTAAAAGTTGCAGTTGCTGGGAGAGGAGTCCTAGAGTCATTTTGGTAGTTGTACATGAAATTGACCTCTAGTTTCTAGTCATTATTAAATCTAAGTCTTGATTTAATTTATGTTAATGTATGTACATACATTAAATGGAACAAACAAAAAAGCCTCAGTGCTAGGTGATAGGCAGAAATTATGCAGTGTAGTTTCTTCTTTTTGAAATTAAGTAACTCCTTTCAATGTGTTCTTAAAAAGGCACGTTTGGCTTATATTAAGTCATCTGGGAAGGTCAGATAGAATGTCAAATAGGGATTTCATCTTTTTGTCCTATACAGTGAAGCAGCTACTCAGTAATAGTAACTGTTGCTTAACATGATCCAAATGTCAAACATTTCTTGAAATTAAACTTAATACTGTTTAGAGTATGCAAAAAAATAAGAAGAAAATGTTTTGTAAGAACTATTTTGTAAATCGTTTCCTGTGTTTCTAGAATTTATTAGTTTCATGTAAAACTGTTATAATCTTGGGGAAAAGATAGAAATACTCACTAAGATGAAAAATTGTCTGTTGTCACAATGTCTTGGACAGCTATTGCTTAAAGAAAAGTGTTTGGATTAACCTATTTCCTACATGTTCCTAAGCTTTTGAGACAACACTTACTAAGATGATGCTGGAATAAAGTTCTGGCTTTAGAAAATGAAATGTGAGCTTTGCTTGCAGTTATTGCTCCATTATGAAGGAGTCAGGCACTTCTAGTGTCTTCTGTCTAATTGCAATATTGGAAAAAAACATAGAAGGAAGAAAAGCAGCATCAGACAGACTCCTGTTGCTAACTGGAAGTTGTAACAATGCAAGCTGCCTTTCAAGTAGACTCATCTGAAACTGAACATGGATATAATGTCCTCCTTGCTTTTCTTGTATTTCAAAAATGTTCTTTCTGTACAAGGACCCTTTGTTGCTTCCAGGAGTGTCTGTATCCAGAGGTGAAAACTGAGGCTGTGCTTTTCACAGCAAAGATTACCTCTGTCTGGGGACAGACCAGAGTGTGAATCAGCAATATACAGATACTGCAATAACAGCAATGGTGATTAAAAGTCAGGGACTGCATCAGCTTAAAAATAGGCAAAGGGAAACCAGCAGAAGAGCTGAACCTATTTTTGTATCTGCGTTTACAGTGTGAAGGTGGGCAGCATTCTGAGCTAATCTTGCATACCATCCTGTGGGAACACAAAGCTCCTTTGTGAGCCTGAGCCACACAGAAATGTGTGGACCAGCTGCTATCAGTGTAGGGCTGTACCATGGGTACTTGTTCATATTCTGAAAACGGTGTAGCTGGTGGTGGTGGCTTTACTGGTTCTAAAACTGGTTTTGGTTTCTTGGCAGCATGACTTGCTGTGTAGTTTAGACATGCCTGCAGACCTGCTGGAGTGCTCCCTGTGAGATACGCCCTGGAGGAAGAAACTCTCATGGTACAGACGAGTAATGCCTGCTGTGAAAAAAACAGGAAGTGGGCGAGCTGGGAGCTTTCAAATATTGTGAGCAAGGTTTTTGTTTGGGAAGGGAGTTCAGTATGTTTGCCATGTAGCTGTACTTTCTCTCTGAAAAATGGAACTGCACATGTATAGCCAGGCATAGAATGCTCTGACTTCTGAAGTGGGTGGTTGTATTCACATATGTTGACATCTATATGTTTCTAGTTCTGTGAAATTAATGGGTTTTGGCCCAGCTTTGAATGCATTTTGATGGATCAAGACATTAAGCATGCTTGTTACTTCTTACAGATTGCTTCTGGCTCAGGGCTGTTCAGGTCCAAAGCAGTCCCTCCTCAGCCTGTAAAACCTGCTGGGGTCAGGAAGGGCATTGCTAGTAACTTAGGAATATCAGAAAAATGAATGCTAAATTTATTTTTTTTTAATGAAGACAAAGCAAAAACTTCAATTAAACATTCAGTGAGTCTTAAACCAGTCACAGTTTATGTGCACTACACTTTTGTGGGTTTTAGAAATTAATACTAGCACAGAACATAATCCTCCTCTAGCATGGGATTCTACAAACAAGAGTTGTTTCTGCTAATTCAGCGGGCTTGGCTTTGATGTAGCACTTAGAAACTGGGTTATGTTACAGGCCTTTAGCTTTACTTGTGCAGTTTTAGACTAGTCTAAAATTAGATTAGACATCCTATTCACTGTTTCAGAAATTTCTTCTGTAAGTGTGTTGGATGGAAAGTTGCTGCGTAGAGCTCACTCCATTATTGTGTTTAGTTGGCAGGGCTTGTATCAGTGGGACTTGCCAATTCTTATTGAATCTTAGTGGTTATAGTCCAAGTTACATGTCTTACAGCTCTGTAACTCCTTGTGCAGAGAATTTATGTTTTTCATTAAAGAAAATATCAAATAATATTTTGAAATCCTGTTAAAGAAATTATCTGGGGGGTTTTGCCTCTTCTTGTTAATTTTCTAAACACTTCTCAGTTTTGTTTACCAGTGGATATAACTGAGGTGTCATTAAGACTCTCCATCTGCTTAAACAGCACGTTTGAGTAGAAGAAAGAAGGAAGAAGACAAGGAAGAAAAAAACGATCTCCTTAAGACCTCATGTTGAAAAGAAGACAGGTGTAGAAGGAAAGAGTCTGCTGTTGAAAAGCAGATGGGGTGCTACAATCTAAAATGGACTTCAGCGTTCCAAGGCATTGTCTCATGTTCGTTGTGTTGCATAAGGCATGCTTGTGTAGACTTTGGTCATCCCCATACAGACACAGCAAAGCATGCTGCAGCATGAGTTTTATTCATCCAAGTGCAAAATAAAGAAAATTACTAAGAATGTACAGGTATCGATTCATGGGTTGTGAATCACTTCAGAATCTGGTCTTTTATTTCAAGTGTTGTTTTAAAAGTACTTTTGTACTACACAATAAAATTTTAAAATTAGATTTTATTTTATTGTTTTAAAGTAGAGATCTCTTTAATAGGTTACTGTATTATTAAAATAAGCTCTCTGCAGCCTACATAGTGGTTGATGAAGTATTTTGACTAAGATCTCTGCTGGTTTCCAGTGTGTGCTTTTAGTTGCTCAGAACCAGCAGTTGGCCTTTCCATTTATTTGCACTCCACCCTGCTGGTAATGCTTATCTGTTCCCTCATAAGTATCATGTAAAATGGTAGTGACTACTTTGTAATTTTTGGGGTGAGGCATCCTCATGGTGAGGTATTTTTAGTATCCTTTATTAAGCTAAAAGACAAACCATTATAAGGCACTTCATTGAGTGCCTTATTGGTCAGAGAATTTAAGGTTAAGTCCTTGTGTTTGGATTTGTACTTTTCAAATGGTTGTGAATGCAGTTCCTGTTTAGAAAAGAAAGATAATTTACAATCCTTTTTTGAGGGTCAGGGTATGCATGGTGTGTGCTTAAATACGCAAAATACCCCACTCTACTTTTTTGTTGATGAGGGGTGTTTCTGTTTTCTCTACAACACTGCAGTAATGAAACTGTTTCTGAAGCAGCTGAGCGATGGAGAAAAGTGAACAGAGATGTAAATTCTGGTGTTTCGTACCCTTGCTGAAGAGCTCCTCCATTGTCTGTAACGTGTAGAGTCACAGCCTCGTGTGATTTTTGCGTTGCTTGATAACCTTACCGGCATACCTGTTCTGCCTCAGATTTCTCTTCCAGATTCAAGGTGACTTTTAATCTGGATACAAAAGCTTTTGGATGTTGATACTGAGCGAGGCAGTAAAGTAACCTATTTCTGTACCTGTTGTCTTGAGATAATTGCCTTACAGTTCCAGCGATGCAGATTCCTGCTATTAGAAGATCGGAGTTGCAGCTTGGCATAAATTTGTTTCGTGTGCTGATTTTTGGTGCTTGGGCTTGAAAAGTGTCCTCTGACATGGAGTTAGTATGGGAATACTTGCGATGTGGAGGTTTTCTTCTTTTTAAAATCTGAAACTTTTATGGTGAGATGGTTAGGAGAATGAGGAGAGAGAGTGAAATGGGACATAGCGGGGAAGAAAACAGGTGAGGCTCATGGAATGTAGCAGATGGAGTTGCACAACTGTAGATGATCAAGATTTCACAGTTCTTTGGAAGGAATAGATATTCCTAGTGCATCCAGAAGTGTCCTATAAGCCAGTGAGGGGGACAATGAGTCTGGATATTGTTGGGATGGAGTCTTGCAGTGTCGAGTTCATACAGCATCATGCTGTGAGTCATCTGTAGCACTGTATGTTCCCTAAGTCTCCATAAACTAACGTATAATTGTGGTTTTGGCAGCTGTGTATTACTGCTGCAGTGTTCCCTGTAAAACTTCCTAACCCGTGTGTGGCTAGACTTCTGTTACTTATCACTTCTGACTTTTAGCACAGTGCAAGATCTATGACCTCTTTGCGGTGAGTTTTTCCTTCCTCGGCTTCCTCAGCATCAGCTTCTTATTCCTGTTGGGCAACTTTCTGTTAAGTGGGGAGTCCAGCTTTGAGGATGTTGTCTCCGTTACAGGATAGAACTCCAAGTTCTCAAACTGGGAAATGTGTCCCCTGTTAATGGGGGAACTAGATAAGAGCGTCTCTTTTTGTCCTCACAATTGCATCACTGCCATTAGCACTTGAGATGACAAGTGTGTACTGTTCTTCTTTATCCTCTTTAAAATTGTCTATTCTTCTGTGAGTGGCCCTTTTTTTTTTTCTTTCAGTGTTTTTCTTTTACAATCATAGGGCAGGCAGCTGAAAGTTGGGAGCATGCTGAAGAACCTAATAAATCCTGTGCATGCAGTCTTCAGAGACACTTGTAGAGACCTCACCTGGGTAAATTTAAGCATTCACGACATGTTTAGGGTTAATTCTAGTGACAAAGCATTGGCTGCATGCTCTAGTGGTTGTGCAATGGAGTTTAGTTCTGTCAATGCTGAATTTCATGTGGTCCAGAAGAATGAATTTGAAAAGGATTGAACCATGAAAGGTAAATTCAACTCCTGGTAGCATCCATCCTCCTGTGTGGAATACGTCCCAGTAGATGGTTAACCAATTAGCAAGTGAAGCATAAATAGCAGTGATGAAGTGAGTTCAGCATAAACACCCAGATGATGAGAAACTTTGTAAGGTGTTCTACAGAGACATTAATTTCATATGTCGCATGGTTCTTCATGATTAAGGAAAATTTATAGTAGATTTATGAAAGCTAATGGGAGAACAGACTATTTTTTATAACCTGAAGAGATTTCTTTGACTATGTCCTCTCAGAAGTAGGAGCAGGATTATATTTTGATCAGGAACATTTGTAGGAGCACTTGAAAAGAATGTGCTTGTTACCCCGGGTGACTGGGGGAGTAGTGGTGGAGGGTTAATGTTCACTGTGGGCTGTTGCTACAGTTTGACTATAATTTCATTTGCTAGGAAGGGTGAAGTTTAGCTGCCAGTGAGGACATAGTTCTCTGAACTTGCCATGGTCTCGACTTTTTCAGTAAGATGCTTTTAATGTATCTTGGGAACACTTTTTTGTCAGTTGCAGTGTGGATGCTCTGTATGTGAATTGCTGTAAGTTACTCTGGGGAGCAAGGCAAGCCTGGGTGAATTGCTTTCTGGCTTGGTGCTTTGAAGAATTTTGAATGTAGCACAATTCAAACCGTTCTGTGTCTCCAAATACAGAACGATGATCTGTGTTGCTCTTCCTGTGTTATGCCTGAGGGCATACTAAGAGAAAAGAGCTTCTGGAGGCTGACTGGAGACAGTAGAAATGCACTAAAACAGGTAATAGATACAAATTGGTTTTGGTGCTTTTCCTCATTGGTGGGAACAAATAAAGACAAGGGAAAAAAGAGAGAGAGAAAAAGACTATCAGACTGAGTGTAATTTTTTTTCCTTCTTGGCTGGCTTTGGTGATGTTCATGTAAGCCTGGTAAGTGATTCCATGGCTTTCAGGTGTTAAAACAGATTCTGTCACCTAATGAACAAGGGGCAAAGTAGCTACATGTGAAACATGTAGCAATTTTTTTCTCTCCTTGATTCCCAACCCCTGGAGTGTGTCTGGTGCTGTTCTAGCTCATCCGTGCTTTTAATTTATGATTTTTTTAAATTATTTTATTTTTTTAAATGGTACGACTCTGTGTCTCCTCAGGCCCCCTTGGCTGTATGAGCGAGTTTGGACATAACCCTTCAGGTTTCTTTCTAAAATAATGTTTATACAGTGGTCACGCACACACACAATTGGGATAAAGTACTGTATGAAGTAGCTGAGGCTTTTTTCAGCTGGAGAAAGGTTTTGAAAGGTCCGGGCCCCGGGCTCTGCTGTGGGGCTGTGCAGGAGCCTTGTGGCGGCGGTGCCGTGCCGGGAGCAGCCGAGAGGGAGCAGCAGTGCCTAAGGAGAGAGCGGCCGCGCCGCGCTCCGCCAGCCGGGAGGGATCCGGACCTTCCCAGCCCGGCTGGGCTCGGAACCGCTCAGCGGAGGGGCTGCAGCATTGGGCACCTTTGAAGGGCAGTCATACACATTTGACTAAACCTGCTTTGATTTAACCTATTTGCTGGCATTCTGATCTCGTGCCGGTTTAGTTGGTAACTTTGCTGTTGATTAGGAAGGTTTTGTATGTTCTGTACTTCTCTTTTGTCTCAAGAGTTACCACTTTTTAGCTTCAGTTATGTTTTATGTTGGACTCAGTTTCCCTTCTAGAGAGTCTCTGTTAAGGAGATGAGATTCATGAAGTGTAATTGCCTAAATGCACCTTTTTGAAAAACTATTCAGTTTGGAAGCACTTTCTGCTTTGTTTGCTGGTCTGGCTAGGCTGGGTTGCTTTTATATACGGACTTATCTTTGAAACAGTATTTGAGGAGTTTCCTTATAATGATCAACATATTGTTTTCTTTGAGGAATGGTTAAAAAATAGTTTAATTTTAATAATCTTATGTACACTGTCTTTACCAGTATTTCACCAAGACACTAAAAACTGTAAGGACTACTGAACAAACACTACTTGTTGAAATGCATAGGTACAGGATAGATAAAACTATGAGTGGAAAGGCAGATGATGTTCAGGTTGGACATTAGTATTTAATTGTTTGGGTGCCTAACAGCTTGCCAGGGCTAGCATTTGGTAACTGTTGTCACTAGCGTGGTGCTATCCTAAGTTTCCAAAGCAAGCTTTTTCATTTGTTGTGTCAAATTCTGAACAATATATAGGATGTGGTTTAATGGGTTTTTTTGAGGGAAAATGCCACGTGTTGTGAATTAACATCTTAAGTTGACTGTGGGTAAGGCCTAGTTGGGTACTTAGCTTGTGTATTTTGTGTGCTTAACTTAAGGTTTGTGGAAATACTTATTTTTTTTTTAAATTCTTTCATGTTGACTGCATATAGTTTTCTTGAGCTTCAGGAACCTCTGAGTTGTATAATTTTCTTGTTTTCCCCATCTAAATATTTTAAATATAGTTTTGTAACGTCTTTTATTGTGAATGATATTTGAAATACTGGAGACAAGTTGCCAAAGGACTGTCTGTTCGTTGTACCTCTTTGGGCCGTAGTACTGTGTCCCTGGAGGTCCTTAAAGTTAGCAGGGAAGGAACTCTGCAATAGTGAAATGACATTGTGCTGCCATCTGAAGCAAAGCTGGAGCAGACTCCTATGTGACCTGTATGCTCCTCATTATGTTCATGGAATAACCATTCAGTCCTGGTCTTTTCTGGCATTGCTGTACTCCAAAATGTAATTTGAAATCAATCAAGTTAAGCAGAGGCTTACAATGTTTCACGGAAACTGAGTAATTATTTGATCTCAGCAGTACTAGATAGATAGCGAGCCCTCTGGCTGTGAGAGAAGTGGTAAGGCTGCTCTGCATCTCAGGATGTGCAGAGAAATGACTTTATTGCATCACAAAACTGTGTGTTAGAATGTTTTATATTGTCACAACTTGTTTCTGCTGTTCATAGGAAACTTTGGCCTCGTCCTGTCCGGTTTTGTGATTTTTGTGCTATTCCCAACCACTTGGGGAAAGTGGGATAGCTGTTATGGGCACCCAGCACCCTTGGGGACCTTAAGCTGACTGAGCTGGTGCTGTCTTTCCAACACTCATGCTTAGCCAGGACAGGATGGGCATACAGAAATGCACATGCATCAATCTTGAATTTGCTGCTGTGAATCCTGTAGCTTTTGTATGCTACCAGTTGAAGCTAGCAGATTAAGTGCTGGGGCTGAGGAACAGGCTGTTTAAGCAGAAGACATTAACTTTTGTCTTGTCTCAAATCCCTGGCTTTGGAATTTGCTTACAGAAAGAAGCTAAGCAGGAACTTTGTCTTGGATAACTATAAATAGACTTTGAGTTAATTGTGCCAAAACTGAATTGCTGTTGATTTGTACAAGGCACTGGTGTATAGAGAAGTGATTTTTTTGGCTTGCAGTTTAATAGAAGACAGAACACTTAACTGCAGATTTTATTAGGCGTTTTGGAGCCTCAGCTTTTGTTGGCTAGGTTTTAAGGGTATAAGTGTGCTTGTTTGTAATTGATTCCCCAAGTGATAGTTGACTTCTGAGATTCTGTTGTTTGTTCATGGGTCGCCACTTTTCTGCTTATCTTTATCAGGCTTTGAAAAATTCATTTCCCTTTGGAAATGTTAATTTTCGTTTGTGATTGTAAAGATGTAGAGCATCAAATGATGGTAAATTTGAGAATCCAGTAGTTATTTAACTAGAAGTTTGAGTCTTATAATTGGTGATTATGGAAGGAGAATATCGAGAATATGGTTTGGAAGTCTTACTAGAAAATAAAAAATTAACAAATTCAGTTGTAAGGCAGTCACCTTTATATATTGCTGATGGTTGCAGATAGTCTTTGTAACACTAAAATGGAATAAGAGAAACACTATCAGAATTTTCTGCTACAGGAGAAAAATCTGATTGTTAAGGGGGTTTTTTTTGTTTTTAATTTTCATAAAACCCCAGACTCCAGGAAACTTACGAGAGGAAGGAAACTTTCTTGACAAACCCTTTCACTATTACACTTGTTTCTTTTTGTTAAAAATGGCTTGTTGGAAAACTTATGTGTTCAGAATTGTCTTGGAGTCTCTTCATAATTTTCCAAACAAAGAACCACAGCAGAGCAAGAAAAACAGGGTCATCTTCTGTAGGTGACTGCCAGCTCTTTTACAGATGCTGCTTTTCAGTGTTGGCAGTGAGGCAGAATTTAGTGAGGAGGAATTACATTTAAATGGAGGGAGCTGTGAACTTTGCTCTTTGGTGGCTTGAGGAGAAATTCTCATAGTTTATTAGCACCTCAGTCTGATGCTGCTCACCTGCTGCGGGCAGTCCTGCAGATTCCCAGGTGCAGGAAGAGGGGTTTAGTTCTGGGGTGTAAACTGATGCAGAGGAGGACTGGGAGAGGAATTTTAAGTGGAACTGTTTACCCTCATCACCTGCAGGGAGTTGGTTGTAAGTTTGTGTTTATGACTCACAGAGCCTCCTCTTAGACTGGTGCACTTTGTTGAAGATCATAGGCCAGGCCAAAAGGTACCTGGCATGGTGAGCTCTCCTTCCCAGGGCTGGGCCATTCAGCAGCTTTTATTTTAGCTGGGTGTTGTAAACATGCAGTGATGGAGCATTCATAACCCCTTTTGGATGATTAACTACCTTTCTGGTTGAAAAGTGTTTCTGAATGTGTGACCTATACCTTTTAGCACAGTTAAGCCTTTAGCTGCCTGTTCCTTCTTTAGTGGGTATGGAGAATATCTGATTCTTATAGCAACCTTTCACATATTTGAATGTAGTTATGCCTTCTCTCTATAGGCATCTTGTGTTTAGGCTAAACAGATCTAATTCCTAAAAGCTTCTCTCATGGGTCATGTTCTTTAGAGCTCTGACCGTTCATGTTGCATTCCTCTGGACATTATCCAGTTTATTTATTTGCATCAATCATCAAGCACATTAGTATGTTTATCTAGCTTGTCCAATTTTGATAAATGTGGAGGAGGGAGGTTTTTTGTTGCCTTACTCAAAATACGGTTTATGAAACCTTCAAATTTTGGTCCCAGGACAGCTGAAATCTTGATCAAACTCTGTTAGAGAATAACTCTGTCATAACTGACTTAATGTTTCTTGTATAAGATGAGAAATACTGAAATACACTTCCATAGAAAAATACTTTTGGGAAACAGGTTTTGGAATAAAATTGTTAAAGATGGGGAGGTTGAAGTCTTGGTGCTGGCTTGTCTACTATACTAGTCAGAATGGCTTGCTTCTCTGCTTTTGTTTTTTAATGTGTCTGAAGTGAATGCTGCTAATTTATAGAGATTCACAGTGGGTTTTTTTTTAAGATTTACTTTCACAGCTCATTTAGGGCCACCTCTTGTTCATAATAACTGCTCTTAGTAATACTAACTCTGAATTGCTGAGCCAAGGATTTTCCTCACACTTCTTTTATTTGCTTTTATTTTTCTCCATTGTAGTTTCAAAAATACTCTGTCACCTCTTTTTTTTTTAGCCATTTTAGTGTTAAATCATATTAGTTCCTTGGTTTGATTCAGTGCAAAACTTTCTAAGTGTCTGTGCATATGCCTTGAGACATTGACAAAGAAAGAAGTCAGATCATTACCTGGACTGACTGGGCAAGAGATGGATTTACAAGAGATGGCTTGTCTTTCATTTAGCACTAAGGCTTCCTTGTGCTGAGTTAAAGTATATGCTTGTGAAACTAGAGCTTTAAACTTGGAATGCTTTGTTTTAGTGTTTTGTGCCGTGATAGATTTCTGCAAGTATTTTGAGCAACTTGATCTGGTAAAGAATCCATCTTGATGCCATTTTTTGGTGCCTTAAAAGATCCTTCCCCCACCCAGTATGTTAGAAACCTTGAATTTGTTGGCCTATGTAACTTGAGATGTTTCAACAGTTTTAGTCCTGACAAGCAGAGAAATCTTGGCCCCTTAAAATAAGTGAAGGTAATATGTCAGAGAACCATTAGATCAGAGTTTGATGTCAAACTTACTATAAGAACTGGACTTACAGGACTACATTACAGTAAGAGTTCTATTAATGCTTACTTAGCTTTCCCAGATCATTTTTAGAAAGATTTTTGCAGAAGTAATAAGCTATCGAAGATTTTTTTAACACCTTCTCCCTTTTATGAGGCCAGAGTCTGGTCCATGGGAAGAACTGCAGTGGTTGGTGTAGATTTGGTCTATAAAGCTTCAGCTTAAGGTTTGCTTATAGCAATTGTACGGGTCACTTCCATGGTTTCTTTGAATTTCTTTAAATGAGTGAGGACTTTACGAACTTTATTTATAAAGGTGTCAAACTCGGTGTGAGAGTAACTGCCGTCCTGTGAGCCACTGCTAGATGGCGCTGTGTGACCACGCTGGCACCGGAATTGGTGCTGAAACCTCGAGAACAGTTTAAATTAACATTTAGGTTAAAAATGCCGTTTTGCTGAATTTTATTTTCAATTTAGTCACTTAATTGATCCCACTACAAATGATCTCCTGGCTCAGGGCCTTGCTTTGCATTTCTTGAAAGGACTCGAAAGTTCAGAGGAAACCCTAGCAAGTGAGGTAAAATTTTCATTTCTTTCCCACAGAAATTATTAATGATGCAGGAGCATTGCATACATTAGGCTTGTGTAAATATCCTAGAAGATTATTCCAAAAAAATGAGATTCACTGTCGCTTCAAATATGGTTGTAAAGGAAATGAAGCAGTGATTAGTATAAAAATCTTTATAGAGATTAGAGGATTTGTATGATTTTTATTAATTGGTCACCATCCATGTATGTTCGTGCTAGTTTATGAACTTTTTATTTTCTTTATTTTCAGAATCTTAGCTGGGAAAGTTTAAAATTGTTGTAACTTTTTTCCTAGCCTAAAATTGGACTTTTGGTTTCAGAATGTGCTATATAATTGTAAGCAAGTAGTTGCTCGTTCATGGAAAAGATCATATCCAAATAAAGCTTTCTGGGTGTGGCACTAAGACGCTTGCAGCGTGATGCAGCCGGGGTTTCGTGTGTCCAATCAGGAGGGCGTGAGGTTTTTTCATAATGATCAGCGTTAGCAAGAGGTTTTCACTGTGCGGGAGGTACAATGTGCTAAGCAGTCCGTTTCCTTTACTGTCATGCTTAAAAACATTTTAGAAATTTTGGCAAGGCAGATTTTCATGGGTCTCAGGTACGTACTCCAGGAAAGTTTGCATCTCTTAAAGATGTGGATTCTTCCAGCAAAAGAAGAAAGTTGGCTTCAGCTGCAGCTTGTTATATGTATCATTAAAAAAACCCCAACCAAACTCCAGAGGGTCTGTGAAGTGCAAAAATGGCATTTATGTTACCAGACTGCATGTTTTCTGTGTGCATGCATGATTTTTTTTTTTTTTTTCATTGTTAAGTGTGTTTTACTTGGTTTTTTTTGGGAAGAGGGAACCGATAAAGGTGGTGAATGCTGTAGTTGTTTCTTACAGTAATGATTACATTGATGTATTTGTTAGAGGATATTCTTCATTTAGTTCTTGAGATCTTGCTGGTTGCTGCCTTGGATCACACCACTACTGGTGTATCAATGATGATTTGCATTGTGTCTATACAACATTTCTAGTTTGACTCACCTTCCTGGCACTAACTGAAATCAGTTGATAAATTTGTCCTTGAGTTCCAGGTGTGCTACTTAACATGTACTAAAAAGCAAATGTGATATTTGGAATAACACTTAGGTTTTGAAAAAGAAAAAAGAAAAAAAGAAAAATATTAGCAGAACAACTCTTATGGAATGATTCTAAGGAAATACTGAGCAGCAAAAAAACCCGTGGTTTGCCTTTCTTTAGCAGCAAAAACTTAATTAGAACCTTTTTTTTCACAGTTTTTGAGGAAAGCTAATTTGTATTGAAGAAGTGGTTTTAAGAAAACTGTACACTAGAATGAAATGAAAAGTAGTTTCTAGCCATATGTAACTCAAGACATTGAAGTCATGGTGATCTGGATTAGATTGTAGTATGTGGTTGGATGGCAGAAGTTAGAAGTTTGTACCTTTAAACAATGGAACACCAAAGAAGATCTGTCATCTTAGGTGAAAGTTTCCTCAGTTTAGAAAACAATGCATAACTGCAGGAAATATATCCATAGCTGCTAATCCCTGATCATGATGCAGTGCTTCTGAGGTACTTCAGTTTCAGTCTAAAATGTGTAAGAATTAGTTTAACATAATTCTCTTTCTTATTTTGCAGGTTTTCACAGCCTTTGGTTTGAAGCAGTAAGGGAGCTTCTAGGATGAATTAATAACATGTAGTTGATTCCAGTTGAGATCTTTCCTCCCATATTTCAGTTAATTTGGTTCTGCAGGAAAATGACTTTATAAGGAAAATAGTGTTTTTGTACGAACTGATTTATAGGTTCTTACTTGTGTGAGAGAACAATGTGCCAAAGGACCATTTTTTTTTTTTAGAGACCAGTGCCCAAATTGCAATTCAAGAAGGTGATTGAAGGGGTCTGCATTTTTCAAACTTACTGTTGGTGGACACAAAAAAAAGGAAAATTAATGCAAACTGTAAACATTTTTCTAAATTTTTGTACATATACAAAGGAAAAAAATTTGAAAATTTCTCTAGACTAGCGTTGGGTTTGTTGTTTTTATGAGACCCGAGACACAGAAATGCCTGCTAATCAGCTTCTCAACCCGGCAAAACCTTGTTCCTAAGCCTTCATAGCTGTATTTTTTTCATTTTCATTACTACAGTCTAGTTTTTTGTAAATGCAGTTCCACTCCCATTAACATGTACTTCAGGTACCAGGAACTAAATCAAGAATAACTTTGATGTGTGGAAAGTGTGGAGCTAGTTAATGTCTTGCTAACATCAAGGAGCGTGCGACGTGTGAAACAAACTGCAGTATTTGATACCGACTTGTACCCAGTCACTTCAGACACATTCCAGTATTGAAAACACATGTGCCATCTATGTTGCAAACCGCATCCTCAAGAAACAGATTCCTAAAATGAAGGATTTAAAGCCTGATGAATGAGGTGGATTTAAGATGTTTTTTAAATGGAACTACTCGTATAGCTTTCTATATACAAAAGCATGTCTTTTTTAACCTCTACAGAGTCTACTGATTTTTAGCATAGATTTCTATAGCATTGTTTCACAAATGTTTTCATAGTTACACCTTGAAAATACAGTAGTGTCTTTGAAAATGTCCATCTGGAATAAACAATGAAAAGAGTTCTTTGGCAAAAGGCCCCCAAGCAAAAGACTGTTGAAATGGGTTTTTCTATCCTTATTTAAATGTACTTTTTAGCTGCTACATTAAAGTGGTGATAAACAAAGGACTACCTTGGGAATGCTCAAATATCTATCAAAATAGGTGTTCAGAAATCGTTTTTACCGTACAGCCCATAGTTTGGCTTTCTAAGTTAGGTCTGATTAGCTAAGTGAAAATATGCTTGCTTTCCTGAAGCACCCCCTGGAGGTAAGGAATTCGAGTGGGTTGGCTTTTTCCCTTTGATTTTATAGGGAGTTCTGGTCCTAACTCAGGCAAGACACTTAAGAGAGATGCATAGTTTGAAATTATATGAATACCTAGTTATTAATGCAGTAAGACCAAGTATTTTGTTTTAACCTTATCTTCTCTCAATTGCATAAATCCTTTCAATGTTTAGTCAACCTTACAGTTCAGCAGAGTTTTTATGTGTAGAGGTAAGCATGTGAAGTGTGTTAATAAGTTACCATGAAAGTAATGTGGTCAGGCTGACAATACAATTTCAAGTTCAGTTCAACTTTCAAGTTTCTTATTTCTTGTTAGTTGATATTTTATTATTTGTGTGGGCTCAAGATTTTGTGTTTGAAGTTCAGAGTTTCTACAACGTACTTAGTTAGCCATGAATATGTTGATAAAAATGATCCTTATTCCAGTTCTGCTTTGGCAAGTGTAATTGCTATGCCTTTCTGATGTGCCTTGTGTGATAATTTTATTTGTGGATCCATACATCACCATTAAAGCACAGAAGCAGGTACACAGTTCCTTGACACATCCTGTAAACAGCTGCAGATCTGTCTGTGCATCTGACAATAGACAGTATCTGCTTATTGGACTGCCTTGCTGCCTGCTCTTAAAATGCTATTTCTGTCTGAAAAGAGACAGATTCAGTCCAGTTCTGTATATCGACCCTATGTTTATACACTGAGCAGTATCCTATAGGCTAAAAGGAACAAAACAGAAGGTGGAGGAACCACTTGGTGCAATGACACCAGTCTAACATTCTGTGATGGAGCTGTGAACATGTTTGTCTGGTAAACCAGCACTGTGTTTTGCTGAATTCTATCCATGATGTCAAAATTCTCATATGATTTCTTTTTGCGTCTGTGAAAAGAATAAGACTATTAAAGTTTTCCCCTAATAGTGTTAAATAGTGTTAAATATTCTTAATATGTCCTTGTACATTAGGGGTTACACAATGTTTCTGTTTTGTAAATAAATAGTCAAACTGAAATGTGCTGTTTTCTAGCAAAAGTTCAATGCAACATTAGTAATTAACTATTATATATAGATTTTCTTGCTGTTTGGCAATGGATGTTTCTCACTAGGAACCAAAGTTATTTTAAATAGAAGGGTATGATAAGATTCTGTTTAGGAGAAAGAAGCAGGTCAAGTATACTCTTATATGTTTTTAACTTGGCACAAGACAGACTAACATTCTAAGTATCTGGGCTGGTTGGGTTGAAAGGAAGTGTAATGGATAGTTCCACATATGAGAAAAACAAGATACTGTGCCCAGGGAAGGAAAATGCTCCTTTATTTCTGCTTACACTTGCAAAGAGACATTTCTCTGAGTGCTGAAAACTTTACAGGCATCTAATGATGACCAGCAGTTGTAGAAGAAGCTTAAGCTTGTGTCACTGTTGTTTATAATACTTGAATTTATAGATCTGAAGTGGCACCTGTTATCCAGGTGCCTTCCAATATTGTTTGACTGGCATGTGCAATTCAAACTTGAATCACTCCCACATGGGAGTCTCATTAAATGCAGTAAATTGTGTGGGATACAACATTATTTAAATTTGTCCTTGGCTACAATGTGTATCAGTTTGATCTTATTGCCAGTAAAGAGGTGAAGGAGGTGTAAGGGTGTATGCTATGGGTGGTTTTCAAGAGAGAAGGGATTAGGCCACACTTTAAGTCTCATTTCGTGGGGCATCAGTACGAGTGCAGAAAAACAAGTGGTTTTTGACAGAAGGAGAATACTTTTGGGATTGTCATCGTTTTGCTGCTCCCTGTGGAAGGTTTAGTCCCTCTATGGGAATGGTAATTAAAAAGAAAAATTCTGGTTTTGCCATCAGTAGTAGCATAGTTCTTCACTTTATCCTTAGTTGCTTTCAAATCTGAAGAAGAAAAAGGACTTATTTGCCTTCTGAGTTAGAAGACCAATACCACTCTTTTCCTGGAAGGTATTTAGTGCAATTATCAGTTACACTTGAGGAACAGACTTTGATTTACACATTCCATTTCTGGTTTTTTGGTATCTCCCTATCCAGTTCATTTGCTGTGGTTCCCATAAAGTTTCAAGTACTTGCATTCATCCCTGTGGTGGTCATACCATCATCTTATTCAGCAGCAGAAGTGAGGTATAAGGAATGAGTAGACTGTATGTGTTGTGTGCAGTTAGTGCTCTGTATTGTTTGTAAGAAACACTGTAACTAAATTACTTTGTGCATTGTTAAATGTCAGGATATTTCTGGGCTTCAGGATAGTATAATTGACTACAAACTAAAAACCTCAACCCTGAAAGTGTAATGTAAAAACGTTAAGTTCGAAAAAAAACAAGCCCCAAACAGGTAGACATTTACCCTAAAACTGTGATTAATTTTTTTTTCCAGGCTGAGATTTCCTTGACTTTGTTTACACTGTTCTCAGATGTATTACTTATGAAGGGCAGTAATTTTCTGAAGTGATCAGAGACAAATATCTAATGGGCAATGACCTTCGTTTATCACTTTTTCATTGCTTTGATATCTAAAGGTGAGATTATTTTGAAGAAATGTTTTGGTACCTTTCTTAGTATCTTAAATTGCTGCTGAAATCTTAAGTGGGCTGCCTTGAAAAATCTGTTGGTAGGTTGAAAAAAATTGTTCAGAAAGGTGGTTTATGTGAGAGCCAACTCAGTGAAGGTAGTCTAAGTCCTTAAGCTGCAGTGATGTTTCTGTATGGGAGCTATTCAGAGTAGGTAGCCCATTGTGAACTTTTTAATACAGATTTTAATTAGTGTGCTATTCCTACCACCTGCTGAAGTAGAGTTGGAATGTCTGCTGACCTGAAATGAATGCACGTGTTCGGTATTAATACTGCATGTCTGGATCCAGACAGCAATCTTTCATTTTGACATGCACATAGTCAAAGTAAATTAATGTTTAAAATCTGAATACTTGAAGTTCAGCCAGAGTGCATTCATAATTATCTTCAGGCAAGTTTAAATGGAAATGCATGTGCTATTTTTATTCTTTATTTATAGTATGTACAGGTAAAATTTGTGATAATACTGTACAAGTTAATTATGTTAACTTGTTTTTTTTTTCCTGTTTGTGAACAGTATTTATTAAAAGATTTGAAAATATTTCAGTGACAGCTTTCAGGTTCTGCATGGTTCAGTGTGCCGCTCTGTGGGTTTTTTTCATATATCTTGAAAAATTGATCTAATTTGTTTTCTGGTTGCATATATACATACAGTTAGTCTTAGAAATTATTATTTTGTTTTGGGAAGGTCCAAATAGTTGTAGATTTCGTGGTCAGACAGCAAACTTCTTTCTCAGAAAAAACATTCTCCAGTGGGACAGCATTGCGGCCTTTCAGAGATTTGATTATGACCACAGCATCCCCTCCCTTAATATATGTATTCTTAAACCTCTCAGAAGGTAATTAGTCTAAATGTTGCCATTCATTCTATCCCTGATCACACTACTGCAAAATTATTTTAACTCGTATATTTAAAAGAGAGCTGCAGCTCTGACAACACAAACATTTTGATACTAATTTTTGTTTGATTGTAAGTCAATTAAAGTTCAAGCACTTAAGTACTTCTCAATCAGCACAAAACTTTAAAATGTTGCAAAACTGAGGTTCATGCAAGTGTCTGCAGAAATGACAATTATTGGCAAGAAAAGTGATTGATGTACTGCTGCATCAATCACTTTTCACAGCAGCATGACAACGGGAAATCTTTCCAGTGATCCTTTTCTTTTTGTTTGTTACAAATTAATAAATAACCCTGATGATTACTGGAGGTCATGTTCAAAAGCCTATCGGTACATTACCTATTTTACTTCTTTGAGAGTATAATGAACATACATCCAAAGCTGTTACCTGTAGAGCAATGTTCAGCTCTAAATAGTTCAGAGAAACAGACAGGGTTTTAAAATCTGAAACTTACCAAGAATATAAATTTGTGAAAATCAGTCAAACAAAATAGACCATCCCATCCCACCAAAAACACCTCAATTAATTTTGAATTATTAACATATGTAAAAATGTTAGTGTTAACCTAACTGCTTCTGCACATGGATTGTGTTTGAATCTGAAAGAGGTGTTGTCCTGATACTGGTTTTTGCTGGTAAATGCCATCTCGGTAGATTCACAGGAGAAATGTAAACGCTGATAACCTATAACAAGTGAGCTCTGAATGGGAAGTTTTGCTGCTGGCCAATGAAGGATCTTTCTTCTTTTGCACTCACGATTGACAACTGCTAGCTGAACAAAGAATGAGCAAACAGATTTTTTTTGTACTTAATTTTTCCTTCATTAGATAACTTTCTAGCTTGAACTCAAGGTTGTCTAATTATAGAATTGGAGTGTGCAGATTTATTGGTTAAATTTTCAGTTCCAGTCTTTCACGTGTCTTATTTATAGGACACCTGATGCCTTACTCCAGAAAGATTCATCTGTGGTGAATCTTACAGCAGTTTTTCTTGTTTTCTAGTTGACTGTGAGTCTGTTTTTAAGCTATCTGCAGGGCAAAAAGAGATTCCTCACTTCTTCTTGTCTTACTGACCTCTATAAAGAAATAAATACTTCGTGTCCTTGATTTTACAGCAGGAGGTGCATATGTGTGATTGCAGAGGCCATGTGTTTTTGAGTAATGTTGGTTTCATTGTATTACGCTTTGAAATACTGATTCTTTAGCTGTGTAGTTTTTTGATCTTCAGGTGAAAAATAACAGCATTTCTAATCTGCTGACTCTTAGTTGTCAGGATATTTTTTTTTTTTTTNGAGTAAAAAAAGCCAAGAGAACCCAGCCAGGGATCAGACTATTGGTAGATGTACTTCATTATGCTATCTGATGTTCTTATGTCTGTATCCACATCTTATGTTATTATGCAGTCTTCTTCTATGGGATTCTGTTCTAACAAAACACAGGGTACCAGAATCACACACTGAAAACATCAGTTGAAGAAAGACAGCACTGCAGATATCAAGAGTAATAATTCTCAAGGTTTTAATGCTGTCATTTCAGTAATTAGGTAATTTAAGTCTTCATTTTAATATGACATTAATCAGCAAAAATTACTTTTCTAAACCGACCTTTTAGCCTACTTCTTTGCTGGTCTCCCAGTCCCTGGTGTAAAACAAACATTGGATTTCAACAGAAATTTTTCTTCTTTGTTACCGCTTTATGAAGAGAAAAGCATGAAAAGTGTGAAATGTTATAGGGAATGCTTTATGACTTTTACTCTTAAATTAAGTAGAGCTGTTAAATTTATGTAGATTTTCCTTCTTGTTCCTCTTAAGCATTAGATAGTGATCATTGCAAATATGTTACCAGTAATGTTTGCCTACAAAGTAGTGCAATAATAACTCCGGGTTCTCTTCAGCAAATGTTACTGTGTCTTTTGCTATGGTCTGACAGCCATGACCTACATTTAAGAAAGCCCTCTGGGTCTGTCTGGTTCATTACTGTCTACTTGCAGATGCTTCTTCATAGATGGTTAGTTGAGATGCTCTTGCAGACCTCCAGGTTTGGTTTGTTTGTTTTTTTGTTTTGTTTTGGTTTTTTTTCAGCATTTGGCTACAGTGGTTTTCCAAATTCATGTTCTCTAGTAGTAAGAGCCTGGCTTTTTAAATAGAATTTATGTGGAGCTTAGATTTAAGCATCTTTGTCTTTCTAATAGCAATATTGAGAGCATTATCATTTTTATGTCACTGAGCTTCATGTTGTTCTGTGTTGTTAGATGAAAGTAAATACAAATGAAACATCCAGTCTCTATTCTAAATTCTGCTTGAGAGCCTGTTTGCAGTTGACTGTTGGAAATGGTTTTGCACATAATTTCAAGGCACTTCCAAACCAGTGGATTTTAATAGTAAAGGAGACAGCCTTGTATTTTCTCCTTTACTAATAGTAGGCTGCTTGTTGTATCTGGCATAACTTTTTAAGTTATGTAGTAGTGATCTTTAAATTCATCAATGCTGCTTGTGTTTGAAATGCAAATCCAGCAGACTGTATGGTTTGTACAATTATTAATACTCTTTGTCTGTGTTGCTTAGTAGTTAAGAGGTTAAGCAGTTCATGGGGGGTGGTGGGGGCGAACAAAAGCAGTTTGCATTTTGTCAATTTTCAACTTCAGATATCAGTAAATCATTGCAGCAGCCTTCCTTATCAGTTGTTTGCACAAAAAAATAAGTGGAATGGGGGAGTGGAGAAAACTTGTTAGAGTTGTGTCTGAGGGGACCATCTGCTGTGGTTCCCAGTGTTGGCAGTATGATAAGGGATAAGCTGTGTAAACAGAGGTACTACAAAAAAAGGCAGGCTGGGTTCAGGGAGGCATATTTATGATTTGGATTTGGGTTGATAAGAGCCTTAGAAAGTCAGGGATCTTAGAGTAAAAGTCTGTTAAGCAGAGGAGTGATGTATTTAATCTAGAACTCCAGATGTAGCTTATTAGCATGAGTTTGCCTTTGGACTAACTTCTGTAGCTTTCTTCTAATTTATTGGGACTTCTACAAACAGAAATTATGGATGAGTTGCGTGGTTAATCCAAATATTAGTACAAAATGCTGACACTTCTGTGTTTTGGAAATGTTCACTAGTGGTTTGTATTAGTGCTTAATCAGCAAAAATAGATAAAGATTCGAAGAATGACCAGCAGTGTTAATAAGTGTTTGATTTTTGGGGAAGAAATAGCCAGGTGGCACAATAAGCATGCCCGTATGAACAGTCAGAGGACAAGCTGATTGAGACTCACCTGGCCACAGGTGTCTCTCGTGTATCTCAATTTGATGTCTACATCTTAGACCTTTGGAAAGATGTGGAATAGAAAGAGACTGCCTCTGGAAGCAGGGACAGGGTTTCCTGAGCCTCTTGTTAGTCACACAGTGGTTGCTCATTACAGGAGGGTGGGGTGCAGGTGGCTGCCAGTCCACCTGCAGTGTAGACAATGCTGCATGGATCAAAGAGCCTTAGCTCTGTTTGGACTAAGTCAGGCATCAGTAACTAAGGCCTCTCTAAGTAGCTAGTTCCAGTTTAAATTTCTGAGTTGGGGTCACTCGTGTCTGGTTCTATGGTGACAGAAGTAATGGAAGTAAAGGGGGAAGTGGTTTTGCGTTAAAAATGCAGAAAGTTAAACTTTTCACTTGTCAGCTTCAGTCTACTTACCTCAGTGTTTATGGGAAACATATGCACAATTTGGAATTTTTTTGGTTAATATGAGGCTTTTGCTACTAAGATTCCTTCAGTCATGTGTAAGACCTAGTAGGGATGAACTTTTTGGGAAAACCACACATAGAATAATGTTCTGAGGAAAGGAGAGTATGATGAGCTGCTTACTACTTGTCCAGGACTATCTCCCTTTCCATCACACAAACTCTCCAGTAGCTACATTGAGAAAGTAATGATTTCTTTCAGTCAGTGATGATGTGTGAAAACTGAAAGGGTGCCAATACTTTTGCCTTGCTAACTGCTGGAATGGGATATGCCACATTTGGGGAGACTTAGCCTGGGTGGATGTTGGCCAGCGGGTATGTGGTATTACTCCTTTGGGGTGGAGTAGCTACTACGAACTATTACCCTCTGTAAGGAGTTCAAGCTGGGAATTTGAAGTGCAGAGGTTTGGAACAGCCTGGAACCTGGAGTCTGTCTCAAACCTTTATGAGAAAGAAGAAAATTTTCAAATCTGAGAAAAGTTTGAGCAGGGCTGACCTGCAGGTCCATTTACTTTCTGGTGACTATATAAGATCTGAAGATTTCTACTGCCTCTAATTGAGCCAGTAACAGCATAAATGTTTTATTTTCCCAACTTTGGGATCTGGAAGCAGGTTTATAATTGCCTTGTTTTAAATATATCTGCTGTGTTCTCTGATGAATGCTCCCAGACCTTTCTGTGCAGGGCTTGACTGATGTCCCTGCTGCACATACTAGTAAGTGGTGCCCAGCTGTGCTAAGATTTGCATCTGTGGTGTCCAGTGATGGGACAAAAGGCGAAGTGCATGAGCTGAAAAACAAGAAATTCCATTTAAACATCAGAAAAGACTTCTTTTTTAATAGTGATTTTGATTAAATCCTGTAACATGTTTCTTGAGGTGTGGAATCTCCATCCATGTAGACATTTAAAGCCCAACTAACCACAGCCCTGAGCAACCTGCTCCTGTTGCTCCTGTGGCTGAGGATGGAGGTTGGACTGGAGGATCTCCATAGATTCCTTTGTGATTCTACAAAATACTGTAAGCGTCAGAAGCTTCTAGATAAGGAGGAAGATGTTGGGGAGGGGAAAAAACTTTTTTTCCTTTTTATATGAAGTCTTCCGAGTTGTGGGTCCTTGGTGTTTATATTTTCAGTCTGTGGGTCTGCACGTGGGTTACTAGGATGTCATGAGGTGTCTCTATCTCTCACGGAGGAGGGAGGCTGGTTTTCTTGCGCTAATGGGAAGTTAGGGAAGACAGAGAAGAATTTTACATGATTTTCTTTTATCTCATGGAAAGTGTTTTCTAACTCATCTTTAGGTAGTTTTTATGAAGTTGAATTCTGTACTAATCTAAGTGCTACTGTCTTTATCACTTTTTAAATGAAACTGCCCAAGTCTCAGTAAGGAGAAATGTGATTCTGCTACCATTTCCTTTGATCAAACTATGATCAAAACTTTAGAATTGATGTACTGTTTGGAAGAGTGACTTCATTTTTTTTTCTTCTTCTCAGTTCAGGCTCAGTTATTGATTATGTGTGAAATACTATTGAGAGATGAGAAAGAACTCAAAGTGAGCCTAAAGTACTTCTAAAAACTAAATTTTCAAGGCTGAATGCAGCACTTTGTCTTTATTAAACCAGTTGATGTTTCTTTTATACTTTTTGGTTTGTGAAGGTTTTCTTCTTTTCCTGACAGCCTTTTACCTTCATGCTTTGGAGACCTTCACCTTTTATTGCTAGGGCTTAGTTATACTTTCATAGATTCTCATCTTGGTAGAATATTATACTTAGCAAGAGTTTCATATGTAAGGCTCTCCACACAGAACTTTCACTGAAATTAATGGGACACTTGCTAGGTGGTAGAAGTTGCTGTTTTTTCTTGGATCTTGCAAGAAGAGGAAGATATTAAGAGTTTATCTTTTGTTGTAGAGGATGTGTAGGAAATAGTTCACTGCTGGTGTATCCCTGTAGAAAGAGTGAAGTTTTATCAGAGGCAGAAAATGTGACCCACAGAATTTAAATGGGTACCTGTTCATCATCTGAACAAGGTAAATTATGTGGATGTATTTTTTACATGTTGCTTAAAATGCTGATTTAGTGTATTTTTTCTTGTCAGTAAACATCTGGTATACTACAAATAACCTACTCTCCTTAGGATATAAAAAAAAAAATCTAAGTGCTTTAAATTATTGAGATTCTGCTTAACTACATGTGCATAATTATGAATAAATTGGTGGTTTAATTAATGACACTTTAATAATTCTTTTACAATTAGATTGAGTGATAGAAAGCAATTGCAAGCTGAACTAACTGTGAAGTTATTTTGTACACTGTTCCTGTGTCATCTACAGCATATGTTTATTAATACTTTCTTCTGCTATAATTTCATTTGGGCTTACTGCAAACTCCATGCATTACGAAACAAAGGATTCTATTTCGTATAACCATGAGAACAATATTTCAAATCTGTCCTTATCTATGGTCTGCTGCATTAAAAAGATTACTAGAGGAGAACATTGTGGGTCAGATGCAGGGTTTTATTTTTCTTTTTTCTGATCTGCTATGGACTTCTAAGTTTTTGTAGTGGTTTTGAAAGTCTGTCTTACCTGCACAGCATATGTTAGATGCTTGTTTCTTTGTAAACACATCTGTCCTAATTATGTTGTATTCTTTTCATGTTTTGAGGCCAAATATTGGAAGCTATGTAGCCAAAACCCGCACTCAAGGTCCTGTCTGCTTTTTCTCACTTGAAGAAATAAAGTTAACCTTTCCAGGCATTATTTAATGTGCTGGAGACCTTTAAATAGTTTCAACATTGAGTTCAGCTTTCTGTTTGCTCTTTTCCAGTTTCTGCAGTTGTTCTGAGATTTGCTGCTTCAACTAATAAAACTAATTAGAACTTGAAGAGTGTGGTTTTTGCTTTTACAACATAGTAATTTATTTTCCATTGGAAGTAATTGCCAAATGAGTGGAGTCTGTCAACCTGCTGTAAACCTGCAATATTCTGACAATGTAAGCTGTCTAAAAGATGAATTGTGCGTGGGGAAACACCACATGTCCTTCCCAGGTTTGTGCGGTGGAGAGGTGGACTAATAGACGGGAATGGAGACTGATAGAGAAATAATATTTTGGATAGCTTTTCTTTTTCGTGGTCTTTCCTCTTTCAAGTCATCTTTTGTTTGTGCTTGCTTTAAAAATCATTGTATGAAAGATGTCACAAAAATGTAATTCATTGGTTTCTTTAGTAAGACTAAAGAAGCCTTTATCGATTGGAAAAAAATTAAAATAAGTAATCATTATCAAGATGAAAAGTTCTCTTGTCTTGAATTGTGATCTGTTTCAAAATTGGTTTAGGTTGCTCAATTACTGTATGCTGACATAAGTAATGTATTGAGAGCTTTGGTAAGAGAAGCAACAAAGGTGATCAAATAACAAAAACATGCAGTCAGATACCTTCCTTTGCTGCTGTTCCAAACCATGGCCACCTGATTTCTGCTGCTGATGGCTGGGAACCAGGAGGTGATGGGCACACGGATCCCTTCCTTGTGGTAGCACATCTCTGGTGTCCTGTGCGAATGGGAGGGGAGTGTGGGCTGCTGGTGGGAGCATTCAGGGGAGCAGGCAGCTCACAGCCACTGCCCAGTGCTGGGGCTGGGCATCAGCTGTGGGATGTTGCTCCCAGTTGGTGCTGCACTTCACTGCTCTGCATCCTTACAGGCCACCCATTTGTGTGTCAGACACTGGAAAGCTAGGAGGGATTACTTATTTTTACACATTGGTCCTGTATCTTCAGCCTTCTTGGAATACAAAGAAAATATCCAGCAACTGTATTTTTGTTCTAGAATATAGGTCTCTGCTTCTGTGTTCTCTGAGGCAGATAGATCAACAGGGCACATAAGGTCTCATGACCTTCATAAAAACTCACGGAAGCAGTTCTGCTGTTCATTTTAAGGCGCAAAGCAACTTTTCCCATTTGCTTGTATTTAACTTGGGAATTATAGAAGAGCTTTGGAACACATCGGAGGTAATCTGCAAAACATTTATCTTTGTGTCTGTGTGTGGATGTGGTTTTTGGTGCATCTTAATTAAATAGCAGTATGGATCACACAATTAATCCTTTATCCACAGTCTACCACAGTAGCAGTTCCTTGAAATAAAATTTACCAGTGTTTGACTAGAAATTTTATTTTATGTGTACAAGTCAAGTTCCTTCTGCAGGATCAGGAGGGTAAGTTTGGTAGCTGCTGTTCAGAGTTGAAAATAGGGGCAGCTCTGTAGGGGGATCAGTTGTTGGTAGACTGTTCAGGGGGTGTTTCTGGGGAGAGTGAGGGCCACCACCATGTAGGAGAGGCAGGCAGACCCTGTACGTGGACAGTGCGCACGTTGCAGTTACGGAACAGGAGGAAGCAAGTGAGAATAGGAATGGCTGTCATTAGGGAATTGGAAGGGCAGCACCTGATATCTGGTTTATGTAGCTCGGAGTGCCCCAGTGCTCAGCCTCACCAGCTCTTGCACCAGCACAGTTCTGCCAGAGTAAAAGAACCTTAAACTGTGAGCAGCATGATGCCAAAAGCTGTAGCTTTGATACTGCTGTTTCAGAATGTACCAGTTTTGAAAAAGTGTGGCATAACTAATTTGTTCACGTTTTGAATGATACAGGATTTTAACAGCAGTGACAGCATTGTGGTCTGGTTCCTTCATTTCATGCCATATGTCACACTTGTAATTTAATTCTGAAAAGTGCTTGCATAATGATTTAAAAGTGCTTTAAGTACTTGACAGTACATCATCAGTGGGGGAGAAGTCAGTTTGATTCTGTGTGAATTCCCTTCTAGTCCTTTTGACTAGATTATTCAGCACCTTGTTTTTAAGACAGATGACATGCAAGTGTCTTTTGAAAGTCAATTGTATAACTTGAAATTAGAAAGTAGTACAGAATTGTTAATGATAGCACCAGACAGAATATTGTGATGCACGACACAGCATGGCAGACTTGCATCTCCTATGCGCTCACCTTGCCACAGGGCCTTCGTGGTGTCACAGCTCCATGGTGTAATATCCATCAGACATCCAGTCTCACAACCTATAACCCCTGTAGCCTCTGCTGAGCAACTAAGGCAAACACATTTAAAGCTGAATGAGTTTTTGGGTATTGACTTGGACTCTCCTAAGCTCACCAGCCATGCTGGCAAGGCAGAGGTGGTAACAACTGTAATTAAATGTGGCCATCTTTTCATTAACTCCCTGAATGCTAAAAAATGGGGCAGGAAAACCCCCAGTATTTTAGCAATCTAATGAGGGTTTTTCTTTTGATCATGAATCTGTAGATTGCAGAGAGCTAAGCTTGCAGGGACCTATTTAACATGTTTTGAAAAATAAGGTATGTACACAGTTTGCACACTTTTATTTCTAGCTCTTGAAGGCATCTGCTTCAGTCTTTTTCTTTTGTAGAGTATGAGCTCAGATTTAAAGCAAGCAAACAAAAAACATACCCAAACCTGCTCTGAGTGGAATCAGTGCTGATAGGTTGGGATTTGAGCTCTTCCTAGGACTGGTAGTTGTTTTTGACAGCTGAGAACTGGTTAAGTGAGGAAACTTCAGTTTTAGAGTGTTTACTTGTGTATTTATGTAGAATATATGACAAGTGTCTTCTGAAATTGCACATTTCTTATAATTTATGCCCCACACCTTAGATTGCGCCACAGGATTTGCTTCTTTCCAGTTAATGAGTTCAGCAGCTTAGTGGGGAGTCTGTCTTTAGGAGTGCCATGCAAAAAATTAAATGTATTTTTTATAAATGTATAATAAATTAACTTCCTTATTTGAAAAATGCGATTGCTTAAATGACGAAGCAGCATGGGGGCAATTTGCTGTTTTGGAGAGGTTATTTTTAGCACATGTTGTCTGAAATTTGTTTTTTGAGTAGCTAAACAATGAATGGCTCTAAAATCAGATGATGATTGTTGTTATGAAAATTCCATTCTCATAGTTTCCAGTTCTGAAAGCATTTGCTATTTATTTTGTTTGAGTTCTGAACACATTTTCTAACATTTAATGAAATAAATCTTAATAAATTACTAAAAATCTGCTTGCTAATGGACCAGTGATTTTGGTTTTTATGTGAAGTAAAATGACAGAGGCTTTCATTGCTAAGTAGGTAATAGTCTCAGAAATTTTGAATGCTAGCTGTTGACAGTTGGAATTTTACTGTGAGATGCTCTCCGTCCACAGATTGGCACAAAGCAGTTTTATATTTCTATATTAAATCATTGAAATTCTAAAACAATTAATTTGTGTATCTTTAAAAAAACCTCACTTTTAATTCTGTTTTAAAGGTATGCTCTTTGTTTACTATTATTCACTAGTTCTTTTGTTATTAGACAGAACAGTTACTTTAAATCTTCAAGATTTCTCCTGAAAGTTCTCCTAAGCGCAACTGAGTTTAACTTGATTTGTTTTCTTTTGGATTGATAAGCCCTGAGGTAACAGAGTAAAATATGTCTCCTCCTCATAGTTAAGGCATCCAAATACAAAGTAGTAATAACAAGAGGATAGTTGGCCCCCCTGCCTGCCATCTGTGATGGCCAGCTGCTGGATTGCACTGCTTTGTATTGGAGGGAAGGCACACGCCGGAGTTGCTGTGAGATGAAAAGCTGGCGTTGGGAACACTGCTCCCCAGGAACATGCAGCCTGCCTTGGGCTACTTCTGTGGGGCAGGTCTCTCTTAATCCCTCCCATTCCGTGCATTCAGTTACTTACCTGGTGTTTGCATTCAGGGGCAGAGAGGGGTTATGTGGCAGCTGGGATGAGCAGTGGTTTAGCCTCAGAAGACTTCAACCTGAGACCACGGGATGCTGAAAGGATGGAAGTTAGTGTGCTAATGGGATCATTCCGTAATGGGCCATGTTTCTGGTTCTGGTTCTCAGTTGGTTTGGGACCTGTCACATACAAGGTCATGTTCCTGTTCTGCATTGGGGATTGGACCCCTGCTCTCAGATCCCCCTATATATTGTTAAGTTCATCACACCCCTTGGTCTTTGGATGTTACCCCTCAGATCGTGTGGTCTGTGTTTGTTATTTTCACTATTAAAGTCCTTTATTTTTTTGGCAACTCCATCGTTCCCATCCCTCTATATCACCGTGCTCCCCTGCCTGGACTAGACTTGGGGTCGCAGTAAGCTGGGCTGTGATAGGGTTAGGCTGCCCGAAAGGGCTGTGAGCAAACAGCACTTCCCACTTGTATTCCCTCAGTTCTGTGTTCAGAGAGCTAAGGGGCTGGCGTTTGTGTGCCTGTAAAGGCTTTCCCGTGTGTGTTGGCCTGTGCAGACCAGCTTGAACTCTCACCTCTTTGGGCAAAGTGGCCTTCAAGACCGTCCACCTGAGCTGCTGCCTTGCCCGAGCACAGCCTCTCTGTCCCTGCCAGAGCACTGAAATAGTCATCCACAAAACGTGGCTTAGATGTCATTACTTCCCAGGGTGCGGAGTAAAAAGGAAAGAAGAGAGGGGGAAAAATAATACATAATCACGTGATTCATTGGCTTTCTGTGAACACTGAGATTTCCTGTGGAGATCCAGGAAGGAATAGTTGTATGCAGTAATATTATGAAATTTATTCTAGATTAAGTCTCAGGAGATTAAAGTTCTAGTTTTGGTTTGGGTTTTTTTGTTTGTTTTATTTTTTTAATTTTTTTAAAACTATTTTTTGTCTCAAAGGATGATTTCTTTAATTTATTCATACAGAAGTTGCATATGCAACATGTTAGGGCTTGCTTCAAAGAAACTTATGGGGAGGAACAACATAGAAAGTTGTTGGTGAGACACAGATAAGAGAGACAGGAGGAGCAAGCTGAAGCTTTTCTCTAATCAAGAGAGTCTGAAAATGCTTGGTTTTGTGTTGAAAGTATCTGATTCGAAAGATAATGAAAGAAAAAGAGCAAAGCTGTCTTGAAAGTTGGGGGTTATTTTTCCTACTAGTGTCAAAAGGACCAGGATTGCTAAAGCTAACAAAGCTAGTTTTTCCTTCTCTTTAAAAGGATAATAGTAACAAAAAAAAATCAGTTCTATCAGTATGGTGATTTGTCTGTAGTCATTTTAATTTTTAGTTTGACTGCACTTTGCTTTTCTCTGTTATGGCATGTGGCTCAGGTCAGAAATGACCAATTCTTTTGTGTTGCTTTTGTGGTTCTATGAATGCTTTTTTCCTCGATTTAAAGCAGTGCCTGCAATTAAAGTGGTATGAGCAGTGTGTTCTGAGTTACTGGACAGACACAGCTAATTAAGGGAGCTGTGAAAATGAGGTTTGATGTAGAGAATGATCAGTGAGAAAATGCGCAAAAACGAGAGTTTCAGCTCATACTAGGTGAGAAATATTGGAAGGGATATGACTTGTTACGCTGCTGTGTTGCTACTGTTGTGACAGGCAGCTTAGCTAAGACCGCAAAAAGCTAAATTTTAAAATACAGTGCTTTTGTATATGCTGTAAGTTTAGCTCTTGAAATTCATTACTGGAAGTATCTTCAGGGCCAAAGACTGAGGAATGAATTCATACCTCATAAATTAGGTGAGGTATCATTACCTATGGGACTAGAAGCAGCTTCTTTCATAACTCACTTGCTCTTATGTTTCTGACACCTTGTGAAAGAGCCTGTGTGCCCTTCTGCCAGACTGCTAGACAAAGAGAGTGGCCAGTGTGCAGCAGTGAGGAAATTGCTGAGCAAAAAGCACTTATCCTATACTACTATTATTTTGCATCAGCTAACTGTCCAAAGGGTATGTGGAAGAAGTTGTAAGGATTATTCAGAAAATGTTTTTGTAATTTGTGCAGCTTTCAGTGCAGAGAACCAAAAGCATGCCTATTTTCTGAAATAACTGGGTTTTTACAAAAAGCAATAATATTAAGTAGGTGTGAAAATTTTTAAGAAAATTTATTTTCTTCATGAAGGGTAAGTACTTTTTGCACAGTGTCAGAAGGATTTCTGCGACTTTCATAAATGTAGCTGGCATTCGCCTGACAGGAAGATGTTAAAGCTCTTCTTAATATTTAACATTTACGACCTGTACACAAAGCTTTGTTTCACACTGTACTGCTTTTTCTGTCTTCATTCATGACACGGGTGTTGGATTAAACTTCTTGGTTTTTGTATTCCTAAAACATACGACTGTGTGTGAAATAGAGATGTATGTTGCCACTGCCTGATCCCAAAACCTGGTAGAGAAAAGGATTTACATATCTCTCATGGTATCCTTTGTATCTGTGCCAATACCTCTTTGAATGAAAATATTATAGAGTAAAATTTGAAGTAGTACTCTCCTAAGTGTAGTCTCTGTTTGGTACAGAAGTGATTTCAAAATGACATGTAGTCTAGTGTAGAGAAATGGGACGGTGCTATCTAGCACAAAACTCCTCATGTTGTGTAGAGTTTCTAAACGTTTTATAGATAAGTTCTTAACAGTGGGCCAAAAGCTTCAGGAATAAAAAGACGGTGACACCAACTGAGCAGATTCTTCTCTTAGAACTGCTCATGTGAAGGGAGGAGGAAGTGAAGGCTTTTCCATGCTTGCTACTGAGTTTTTGAGTCCTTTGGTTTCCATCCAAAATACAGATTTACATAAATGACAAAGGAAAAGTTAACCATTAATTAATTGGTAAAGAAAAATACTTAGCAATTATTCTTAACATGTGAAAATGTGAAGTTTTAGAATCTGCAAAAGTCTATCTTAAAGTTGCACAACTACTTAAGTATAGAAAGGAGTATATTTTGTGATTAGCAAAGAAGGATTTTGGTAGAGGTTATAACTTACTTAGAGACTGGAATTCAGAGCAGGCTATTATTTTATGACATGAGTTTGAAGTTAAAGTTGTGCTTCTTGACTACAGTAAAATAGAAAGCAAGTAGCTTTACGTAACTGTGCTTAACCTTGAAGCCTTGCTGTCTTATTTTTCAAACCAAGCTGATATTCAAAGCTGCTTCAAAGCAGCAAAGTCATCCTAAAGATAACATTTAATCTTTGCAAGTGTTGAAGTGGTGACATGTTTTGTGGCTAGCGTTGTTGAAAGACTGTAATGGTTAAGAATTCGCTACTATTCATGTGGTGGCATCAACTTCAGCGTGTTACTTTATATTATTTTGTCAGAAGCTACTGTTTATGATTAAAATTGTTTAAAGAAAAACAGATTTAATTTTTAGCATGTTTTGTTCTGACTGAAATGTTCCATTGTGTCAAATGTTACAATTTGGTTGGAAGAAAAAGGCAGGCTTTCGGCAGAGGAGGAAAATATCTGTTCTTCTTCAATGAAGTGTTAATTTAAGTTTTTAATGTCTTTTGGGCTATATTTCAGCTTCAACAAGCTGCTAGTCCGAAATGACTAGGACACTAAGATTGAGATGAGAGATAGTGAGCTTTGCAGTTCCAGTTAGGAATGATGCAGAAAAATTATATTTTTCTCCAAAATAAAACAGTAACTTGAAAGATTTTCACTGACTTTTAATGAGAATTTCTTAAACATTTTATATTGAGTCATATATAAAAAGAAAAAAAAAGTTCTATTTGAAAACCATTAAAAGTATAGTTCACAACACTGTAAGGATCTTTTCCACTTCTTTTGTGAGTTGATATTTAATGAAATTTTAAGTGTTTCACTTCCTGTACTTTTTCAAATGGAAGATAGATTTTCTGTTGAACTTCAGTATTGATGTGTTTGAAATATGTTACCACTGAATTTAAAAATCAAACAATTTGAAACCTAAATAGATTTTTTTTTTTTAAGTAGAGGGAAATTAAACTTAGAGTGCCATGAGGTAAACAATTTGCTGGTGCACACATGATAGAAATGAACTTGAGTGGCTTATCCTGCCGGCCCATTGACAAGGTGGTTCTTGTGCTCAGAAGTTTGCTGGAGGTACTGGGAGTTGGTGACATGGCATTGGAAAATGAGCTACAGTAATGTGCCTGCAGATTTTCCTGCAGCAAACATTTAAAACACTGCCTTAAACTGTAATGGCACACTGGCTGTTGATGTACGGCTTTCCTGTCAATCATCTACTTTTGTATATAATCTCTTCTTTGTAAATAGCACTGAGGGTGAGATGGGACCTTCAGTAAATCAGCTATCGTGGAAGAGGGCACGTAGTAAGTTTGAAAAGCTTCAAGTGCAGGTTTGAGATTGCCTTTTGACGTTAAGTTACAACAGATGTTGGATTTATTCCAAATCCTTAATAAGAGATGCGGGTTATAGTTTCCACTTGGCAAGTCACTAGCCTAAAGAAAAAGGCTTCTATTCATGCTGTTATAATGGAAACTATTCTCTTTACCTTAGTCGTCCACAAATGCTCATTTAGTGGATAAAAATATCTCCTCATATTCATAGATTTCAGTCTCCTTCTTATTCATAGCTAGGCTGGTTTGTTGCTGTTTCAGAGGTGTTGGGCAATGCAGGCAGATCTGTACAATAGTGAGAAAGCCTCCTTTGAGGCTTGACTGATACCTTCTTAGAAAGTAAAAGGAGCTGAAGAGAAGTCTGGGTAGTGGGCTTAGTGAGTCATTTGTCCTTCAAGGAGGAGTTCTGACTTAACCTTATGGCATCACCTGCTGTACTTGGTGATGCAGGACTAGCAGTGCTTGGTGCACTTGGGCTAGCTGGAACGGCTCTTGTGCCGGTGTTCGGCTTCTGGGCTGCTCAGTTTGTGCAAGGCCAGGTTCTGGAATGGTAGGAGCAAGACATACTGTTCTTTTTGACAAAAAAATAATTGACCAGAATAATTTTTAATTCTGTATGTCTGTTTTTCAGAGGAGAGTCCTCTGAGGGCTAAACTAAGCTTGCTTGATGCATCACCTCAATGCATTGCAGTGTTGATGGAGATGCAGATCTGTTGCTATGATGTGAATAGCAGGCAGAGATGTGGATGTTCTTGAAAATTGTTTTGCTTTATACATCCCATGCCTGTTCCCCAGTAAAAAAGGCATTCAGATACAGCCTTCTAACAATAGCACTTGAGCAAAATTCAGTGAAGGGTGGCACAGAAAGCAGGAGAGTTTTGTGCCATTGGTTACAGGACAGTTAAATAGCAGCTTTTATTTCAAACCTTACAGTCCATTGCACTTTTGTAGGGCTGATATTAGCCTGAGCACTGAAACTTCACTGTGCTATAGCTGACCCTGGCTTTCATGATCTTTACACCAGTGACTAAAAGGAAGTCATAATTTTAAGAACAGTGATACACTCCAGCCCACATTATCACTGCATGATGTTGCCTGCATAGCATATCGTGGCAAAACAAAAGTCAGCAATGGCAGACATGTAATGGAACAAGCCAAATGTGAAGGAAATGTGAAATGTGTAGAAACACTTAATAGAAAATGCATGACTTCAGTATTAATCTGTAAAAACTGGTCTAAATGATTCATATGCAAACTGTTTTGATTTTAAAGTTTTCATCACTTCACACATTTTAAGCTTTATTCAGTCTCTTTGGCTTGTTCTGTTAGATGTTAAACATGCATGTGCTGTCTTTCTGACTTTTTAATAATACTGGTAGCCAGTTGCATTATTCCTCTGAGGTAGAGGATGAAAATGGGGAACAGCAAGTCTAAGGAAAAAATAGTAAGATCCAAGTCTGTAATTCTAGTTCAAAATTCTTTTTGCTTTTACTGAAAGCTAGTTAATAGAAGCCCATCATTTCAGAAGTCCACCACTTTCTTAATCGTATGGTGATTATTTCTGGTTTGGTGAGACTGTATTACTGTGTGTTGAGGTTCAGTACACTTCTGCTTCAGTATCATTCCAGACTTCTTTTTCAGTATTTGCTGAAGAAGTTTCAGTTACAAATTTGTACTTGCCTAAAACAGAAACGTTTTTTTCATATTTGTTAACATATGGGAACTCTGATGCTACTGCCTGATAAAATAGAGTTAAATAGAGTTAATTTAGAGTTAATTTAGAGTTAAATAGAGTTAATTTACCTAAAAAAAAGGGCATTTGAGAAAATTAGTCAATATGATATCTCAGTAAATCTGCAGTGCTACCTGAAGTCTCCTAATTTGAGGTTTGCATGGCATTTTATGAATATTTTTATTCTTGCACTGTTTTATACTGGTTTATTTCTTACTGCACTGTGTACCCAAGTTGCATTGTTTAAAAGGAGTTTAGGAGGTGCCGCTACACGTGCTTCATTTGGAGAAAAATTGTGTTCATCGAAAACAGTCTAACAAATCTCTCTTAATCCAGCCATTAATATGTCCTCATGGAGGAAGCATCCTTTCTGAATGTTTCAGTTTGACCCAACCCGTGCAGACTTGTGTTCATATGCAAACAGTCTGTGTGTTATATAAATATGAGCTCCTTTATTGTTTGATGTTTCTCAAAGTGGTTTCTTTTGGAATTTGCCTAATCACTTGACTTGGTGTTTTGTATTATCAGGAGTGCGGATGTTACGGTTATGAAAAATATTACAATGTGCACAAAACACAGAAAGGGAGTGTGACAGGCAGCTTTCCCAGGTTAAAATCTTTCATAGGTATTTGCATGCATTTTGAATATTGAATATTCCCAGGTTAAAAACTTCTGCAGGTATTTGCATGGATTTTGCACAGTGAAGCATTCATGTGCTTATTAGCCCCACACTATACTTGCAGTTAGGAAATTTGCATATGATTTGCTTTCTGTTGAGTGAAATAAGCTTTACAGAGAATTCAGGGCATTAACTCTTTTTATGCATGACCTATTACTGGGTGGCACTTGAAAAAAAAATCTGGTACTACTTAGCAGGTTGTAACAAACACAAGATTTAAAAGGGCAACATGAGTATGAAGTGTTTCTATCAGTAATACCTTTCAGGGGCACACGCGTGTGCTGGGTGCACAATTCCAGATTTAATTGCATGTGTACCTTACCAAGGACACATCTTCATAGGAAATGCAGAAAAATAGATAGAGGGGATTGTTTGTGTTGTCTGTGTGTGTGTGTTTTGTTCTAGTTTTCTTTTTTTTTTCTTCCTTGGTTCTTCCATTCATTTGCTGCAGAAGCACTGATTCATTGCCACGTTCATGATTGATAGCGTGAGCTGTCCATTTGTTGTGTTCTTGACAGTAAATTGCCATTTGTGTTCAGAATATTTCCTACTTAATTTTGGCTTCCTTTTGAAGCATAATCAATATTCATTGTTCTTTCAGATCTACAGCCTTGAACTGATATTACTCATATCTGAAAACTTACTACAATCCTACATTTTTCAAAGACTGGTGGAAAATAATTGTACTTGAAGCCTGACTGTCATGTCACTAACAAATTTTACTGCATGATGCTCTGTAGTTCCACAATATATGTGTAAAAACCCTACTTCTGCATTTCAAAATAATCAGCCACGTGCGTGTGACTATTTCTTTTTGAGCTTGATTTGCTTTCAGTAAATTCTAAATTGTGGCAACTTTATTACTTTGGTAACATCAAGTATTCTTCCTAAACAGAAACTAATTTGCCTATTAGCATATTCACATGGGACAGTCAACTGTTCAAAACATTTTCATAGGTTCCAGTGCCCATACCTGCATCTGCAGCTGCTGTTGTGTTCCCCTGCCTGCCCAGCTGGGCAGATGTGCTGCATCCCATACTTCACTACCAACAGAGGCTCTCCTTTGGCCTCGTGCATTTTTTTTATCCCAGGTCAAATATCCAGCTAATCTTTATAGTTTATCATTGCCGTGAAAGAGTGGTATGAGAAACAGGAAAGCTGCTAGAGCTTGAGCTGCTACTTAAGAGGAGCTTTGTAGAGCTGTGTGCCAAGTCTATTCAGTGTGTAAATTAAATGTAAATTGTGTGTGTGGGCCAGAACTGGCCTGTCAGTAGGAGAGTGGACCAGAGAATTTCTGTAAGGAATGAAATGGCTGATTTTATGCAATGATTTACTGCTGTTGCTGATGGCTGCGTGTTTCTTTAGCTTTACACACTGCACTAGGCAGAACAATAAGCTGTGTTTGAAAGCCTGAGCTTTGCCTGCGGTTTGCATATTTTGTCTTTGAATACATACTTGGAGTTCGTAAGACTAAGTTCAAAGAAAGTAACTTTTCTTTTTTCACATGCTCATGCTGATCTTGAAATATTAATTTATTTTTTCTATTTAAGTGATTAACAGGAAAAAATAATAGCTTCCATTACATTGGTTGATGTCAACACTCTATGAACATCAGAAATTCAAAGTCGATCTGATTATGCAGGAGAAAGTATATTATGTAGTCTATCGGTGTACCTTGAAGGGGAAATGTGTTTTGAAACTCATTACAAAACAGATAAATATGCATTTTCTCCAAGAAATGTTCTTTAACTTTTATGTCTGAAAGTCATTGTTAGTGATTCCAGAAATAATTTTCATATCTGTAGTAAAAATGCGGTTTTTTAACTACTGAGAATTAGTCTTGTACAGATTGATAGCCATTTTTTGTGAAGGGCAGTATGTATAAGAGATGTTACTAAAAAGGGGGTTTAAACATGTTTGATTATCTTGATTGTACTAAAAATAATAGCAGCAGTGAATGAGAAAGCTGACCAGAAATCATCAGTCTTATTTTGTTGCTGCTGATTTCCTCAACTGACTCCTATTAGTAATTATGACCAGGCTGCTTTGCTTGCCATTCTGTGAACATGGGAGGAGTGCCACAACCAAAAGAGCTGGGTTCTAGGCACTTTATTGAATTATTTGTGTAGTTTGTGACAGTTGCATTTACACAGTATATTTAAATAGAGACATGTAGAATGGTGTCATAGGAGGCGAAATTTGGTAACAGTAGGATTAGGGTAAGCACAAAACTCTGTCTGTTATAGGGAGGGTATTCTTTAGGATAGACCTTGGTTTAAATTCCTTCTCCTCAGATGCCTAAACTTCGTGTTTAAAGCCTCTGGACGTCACACCTGTAGTCAGGCAGTGTTTTGGGAGCTGGTTTGTGCTTCCTTACATGTGCTGTCATCATGGTGGTTTTGAGCTCATTCTCCAGTGCTGCAAAGTGTCGACAGAAAGTCATGGATAAAGACCCTGTTCCAGTCTGCCTTGTATTCTTTCTTGTCTGAATACTGTCCTACAAATTAAGAATCATTATCTGACCTTTTAGGAAGTGTTACTGCTTGCTTTTATCCTCTGCGCTGTGTGAAAATTTAAATCTTCTGGAAGAGAAGCTGTGCAGGGTTTTTAAATTTATCACCATGTAGACCAAACCTGTATCATGCATTTTAGCATTACAGCTCATCTCTCCTGTAGAGTGAAAAAGACAACATTAATTGTCTCCTGTTACCTTCTGTGGTTGAATGTGGCTTTGTGAGCATTGGAAACACCTCGGTCCACTTTAGAGTATCTGTTTTTTTCACTGAGGACTTTGGTGCCGGAGGAGGGACAACTTATGTTGCATTTTGTTTAGCTAATGGCTAGTTTCTTTTAAAACACTGGGCTGCCTGGGATCTGTTTTACAAACAACTTGGATATCCAGACTGTAGGAAGAGAGTAACAGTACCCTTGAAAGCTGTCTCAGTAGAAGTTACCTCTTTCAGTCAGGGCCCTGTAATTGAGACTGCTTCTTCTGTCGTGTTTAGCATCTGCTCCTTGGGACTCAGTAGCAATTCCATTTTTCATTATAGGTGTATGATTGCAACTGTATTTTAATTATTGCTATAGCTTTTAAGGCTTTTTTTAATGCTGTTGATATGTAATTGAAAGAATTGTGTAGGTATAATGAACCTGATTTCAAAATGTATCGTTTCTTAAGTGGCTCCTCCCCCCTCCCCAGCACTGGTGAGGGCACACCTGGAGTGCTGTGTCCAGTTCTGGGGTCCCCAGCAGAGAGACACAGACATAATGAAGACAGCCCAGTGAAGGACCGTGGAGATGATTAAGGGACTGCATCATCCCTCCTATGAGGAGAAGCTGAGAGAGCTGGGATTATTCACCATGGGGAAGAGAAGGCTTGGAGGAATCTCATCAATGTGTAATAAATATCTTAAAGAATAATGCAATGAGACTGGAGCCAGACTCTCTTCAGTGGTGCCCAGTGACAGGCCAGGAGCCAGTGGGAGCAGTGACACAGCAGGTTCCTTCTGAGCACCAGGAGGCACTTCTTTTACTGTGAAGGTGCACAGGTTGCCTCGGGTGGTGGTGGAGTCTCCATGCCTGCAGATATTTAAAAGCCATCTGGACATTGTCCTGGGCAGTTGACTGGGTGGCCCTTCTGGATCAAAGGATTTGGACCAGATGACCTCCACAGGTCCTTTTCAAACCCAACTTTCTGTTGATTTTTAGCTGTGTGAGAAATTCTTGTGCTGTGTCTTGAATGCATTGCTTCCTTATACAGAACTCAGATTGGAGGATGTGTTTCTGCTGCATCAAGATAACAACCTTAACCCTGCCCAAGTACTGTATGTACTTGTGTGCTTTTCCCACAAATAAAACACCAGTCAGCAGGGAGGCTCTTAACTACCTACTATATGTTTTGATGTATTTTTTGTGTGATACGCCTGTCCTTGATTTTTTGGTATGGGTCTAAAGCAGGAATGCACTTTGTGTACATGATTAGTATGGGAAAGAAAGAAAGAAAGAACACAGATTTGTATTTATCTGGTGAAAGGCAATTTGAATTTTAGTATTCAATATAGTTTTGCTTCAAGTCAATTTTTTTAGTTTACTGTAGAGTTGGTGTGCATTTACATGACACAAGGTCAGTATATGTGACTTGGAAATCTTTCCATTTAAACTGAAGAATACATTAATTGTCTTACGTCCATCAGCTCATGAGTTTGTTGGGGGCAGAGCAGGATTGTTTTAGGATTCAAGAATCAATTTATGTTGTCAGAAGCAATAACCTGTTGAATTGTAATGTGTTTCACAGCTTGTGTGTACTTGACTTGTGACATAATCTTCCATGATGTATTATAAACTGATGTAATGTCAGATATTTGGAAGGCAGGAGACAGATTATATGGAGCAAATACCAACTTGTTCTTGACATCTGTGAACTGGTTCATTAATTATCAGAAGTACATACTCAAAGCTCAGCAACATTCTAGGATCTCATAATACTAATCTCATGTGACAGAAAAGCCATAGGAGAATAGGAATATAGTTTTAAGATTGTGTCTGAGAAAATTCATTGTTTTCAGGTAACAGTAGCTAAACACTGGTTTTAATCTAATCATATTTTGTAAATTTTTAAGGGCCACTGTATCTTTCTGAGATGTTTTATGATTTGGTGAGTATCCCACCAGATTGGACTACATCTTTTGTGAGGAGTCTTGGTGGCTGTTCCTGTTTTTATTTTCATTTCAGGTGGTTAATTACCTTTGAAAGTGCTAACACAAGATTTGGAACATACACCCCATAAAAGTCTTTATAGCCAGTACAACATTTATGGGTAAGGCTGATTCTGTTTTATTACAGAAGAATTGAAGAAATAGATGTGCTTTTGCATATGCAGACATGAGGTCTGAAGTAAAAACAGCTGACTTCAAAAGTAAATAAAGGTTGAGAATGACTGCTCAGTCACATATCCCTGAAAAAAAAGGACAGTGGGATTTATGGTGGGGTCAATGATAAGGGATGATAAAAGGGTTGGTTCTCTTTGGGGAAAGAAGGGAGTTTAGCTTATTTCTCATAAATGCTGATGAAGTTCTCTTGTGGGGAGGCACAGAGGCTTGCTTTTCTGTAGAATGTGTGACAGCTGATCTGGTTTCCAAAGCTGATCAATTGTCTCACTTGGGTGATTACAAGGTGTAGCATAGTGGCTGTTTTGGCTTTTCAGGTGTATGTGAGGATGCTGTTAGATGGGCATTGCTGGTCAGTGTCTCCCTGTTAGTCAGTGTTTCCCTGTTAAATGTCTGGAAATACTGCTGTGTGCTGGGTAGCTCAGGGTGCTGACGAAATAAAGTTGTAGGCAGTATTGGATGAGTCTGCTAGTCCTTTGGGTTGCTAAGGATCCTTAGTTCTTAAAGATGTGTTAGAAACTTGCTTTCTTCCTGAGGAAAGTAATTCATACTTTGTCATTTCTCTATGAAATATTCCCCCTAGTAAGGTGGTACTTATATTTCTGAAACCCATATGCTTTATATTAGTTTGTGTTAGTTCAATTTCCTGAGAGGTCTGGTAGGCAAAAAACAGTTTCCCATTTGCCTGTAGACCTTACTATACCCTGAATGGCATGATCGTTTTTGTAAATAAACATTTATTTATTTGTCATTCAGGTCAAATTCATTGCCAGTCTGGTATAATTTAAATGCTATCTCTTTCCATTTTTCATCATTAGTTCTTAATAGCAGTGAGAATACATTTCTTGCAAAACTCCTCTAGTTGTCTTGCAAATACTTGTAGTTCTGCAGAGTATTTCTGGTAGTGCTTTGTGTTGTGTGGCTGGGGACATTGAACTTGACATGGCATGTTTGGATACACTTTGAGCAAAATGAGTGTATTGAAAAACAGAAGATACATGTGTATTCAGACTTTACTTAATGCATCAGAAAATAACACAAAATGCACTGAAAACCATATTCTGGCTAATGACTGTCTCTTGTGGTAATGAATGCATAAAAATAAAGGATTTAAGGCTCATATAGAATTTTTCTTTTCAATGCAAAGGCAGTTTGTTTGAAGGGATTAAAAAACCCAAGCAACCTTATAGTTCATATTGTACTTTACCCCTAGACAGACACGTGTTGATTATTTGTACAGATACTGGTTTTTTGCATGTGTGGGCAACAAATATAATTACCAGCTAGGATTACTTCTGCTAGTAAGATTCCTTTTAATGTTTTCATGAATGGTAAAAAAAACCCTGAATGTACCATTAGCAAACAAGGAAACAAAAGCAACATGAAGACTTCATTATCATATTATTTGCAGTGTATTATTACAATTAAGTAAAAACTATCTATGAATAGTGACTTTTTAATAGAATAATGCCCACTTTTTCAGAGGTACTGGTGTTAAATATCACCTGCTTGAAACAGGTGTAGTAACTTTTTCTCTTGGAGGCAGTCATCCTAATAGTGTATATCAAATTTGCTTCTGTAGTACAATAGAGACCTCTTAAATGCTTATGTTGAAACTGAAATCTTCCTGTGAAATCAAGGGTGGAATATATAGAATATCTGCATTTGACAGAGATTTTAAAAGTTTGTTTTCTAGCAAATTCTCAGGTCTTCATACTTCTCAGCATACTCCTGTGAGCCAGTGGGATGGGAATGTTTTGTGTGGCTTTTACTTGTTTTCGTAAATGGTTTGAAGCAATTAAATTCTACCACTTAATTATTTATTTCAGTAACCATCTGTTTCAAATGGATGGGTCAGTAAACATACCTGTTTATATATGCTACTGGGACTTTTTCCAGTCATTAATTTTGTATGGGTTTTGTTGTGGATATGTTGAAAAAATGTACCCTTCTGTGATTTTACTATGTGCTTCCTAAACATGGTCTTAACCTGAGCCTGCTTCCTTCCTAGTCCCAGAGGCCCTGTGAAAATACAGAAGCTGTTGGTGTCACGTTTCATGTATTTGTGATGCACAGTTATTGCCCCTACCTAATTTAAATCTTCAACCTGAGCTTAATGATGACTGGTTCTGTACCTTCTTACTGCATGTCTTAACCTTTTGAATAGTTTAAGCCTTGCAAGAATTTTATGGAAGTTACACTCTGTCTTAAAGAATAGAGATCTTCATTAAATGTCCTCAGTTAGGACTTCAACAAATGCTGAAACAAATCAGAAAGTGTAAGAAAAGTGAGACAGCTGTTTATTTTATGACACTTAAGTAAGGCTTTATCTTTAATATTAACCTATATTTTTTAAGGAAAAAAGTTGACTATGTATTGATACTGAAAAAGATAGTGGGGAACAGAAGGATAAGGTGCTCAAAGTTTTGAAGAGGTGCTAACAATCTATTTGTCTTAAGTGGTGGATATTGCTTTTGGAAGTAAATGTAATGCTGGATCTCAAGTAAACTCAGCAAAAAATGAGGACCTTACAAGAACCGTGATGGTATTAGAAGCTGCAAATATTTGATTTTAAGGTTTGTTTTTTTTTAGTGTTCAAAAAATAGTTTCTTTAATCCATCTGCTGTAGATTGATCTTGTTTCTACTTAATAACACTGGCTAAGTTGTAAATAATTATTGTTCTTTTGTGCAGGACATTTTTGAGGAATTTACACCTGTTAAGATCTTGAGTGTTTGATTTGATCTTTGGATGTAATTGTGCTTTGTGTCTAAGAGTTCACATTTGTTGGGAAGTTTGGACTATGTGTACAGTTTAAAATCAAATAGGGCAATTTTAATAATTATTTTGATGATCCCATACCAATTCTGAATTTAAGGATTACACTGAACATGACAGAAATATATTAATCAGCATCAGGAATACCAGGCTGTGCAGGGCTTCTGCATTTGAGTACAGCTGGTGGTTTTATCTGCTGCCTGGGGGTACAGGCAGGGTGCAGCGGGCTGGAGAGTCCAGAAGAACTGAAGTCACCTCCTGTGGGGCAGTCTGAGAGCTACAAAGGTTTGGGGCTTATCTCAGGGCTGTTGTGGAACTTGGACAAAAGTTGTCAAAGTCTGCTGATGTTCTTGGAGTTGAAAGTTGGTTTTTGTACTGAGAGATGATGGGAGTCCTGGCATGGATGGGTTGTTGGGGGTGTGGACACTGAAAACACCTGGGTTGCAGGTGGAGGGCCTGATAAAGGAGCTTTGGGTGTGGCAAGTGCAAGAAGCTCAGGAATGAAGTGGATGCTTTGTTGATTTTACAACTGGGAAGTATTGGCAAAATACATCTGTTCAAAGCCACTTCCAACATTGCGTATTAAGTGCCAGATGATTAATGGAAAATACAGTGTGTGCTTGCAGGACCCAGTGATGATTAATAGCTACTAAAAGCTTGTAACAAATAAAGCCTGTAAACAAATAAAGGATGAGGAGAAGGCTGAGGTGCTTAATGCTTTCTTTTCTTACTCTTTAACAGTCAGACCAGTTGATCTCAGTGTATCCAGCCTCCTGAGAGGGAAAATAGGGACAGAGAGCATAATGAAGCCCCCATAATCCAAAGGGAAATGGTCAGTGACCCGCTTTGCCGTGCAGATATAATAAGATGTTGGGTGAGGTGGGATCTGTCTGAGGATACTGAAGGAGCTGTCAGAGGTACTCACCCTCTCTGACCAAGTGACCCCCTTAGAGGGTGAGGGAAAGGCTGTGGATGTTGTCTTTCTGGACTCAGTAAAGCCTTGGACACTGTCTCCCATAGCATTCTCCTGGACAAGCTGGCTGCTTATGTTTTAGATAAATGCCCTGTTTGCTGGATTAAAAGCTCTCTGCACAGAGAGTGGTAATGAAGGGAGTTTGATCCTGCTGTGGCTGGTCACAAGTGCTGTTCCCCAGGGCTCAGTGTTGAGGCCAGTCCTGTTAAATACCTTTATCAGTGATCTAAACAAATGGATCAAGTTCATCCTCAGTCAGTTTGAGGACCAAGCTATGCAGGAGTGTCCATTTGCTGGAGGGTAGGAAGGCTCTGGTGAGGCACCTGGACAGGCTGGATGGATGGGCTGAGGAAAGTTGTATGAAGTTCAACCAGCAAAGTACCAGGTCCTGCACTTCAGTCGCAACAAACCCAGGTAGTGCTACAGGCTGGGGGCAGAGTGGCTGAGAAGCTGCCCAGCAGAAAAGGACCTGGGGGTGCTGGTTGGCAATGGCTAAAAACGAGCCAGCAGTGCCCAGCTGGCCAAAAGGCCAGTGGCATCCTGGCCTGTGTCAGCAAGAGTGTGACCAGCAGGGCCAGGGCAGTGATTGTTCCCCTGTACTGGTGAGGCTGTGCCTCAAGTCGTGTATCCAGTTTTGGGTTCCTCACCCACAATAAAGACATTGAGGTGCTGGAGCATGTCCAGAGAAGGGCAGCAGAGCTGGGGAAGGGTCTGGAGCACAGGTATGATGAGGAGCAGCTGAGGGAGCTGGGGCTGTTTAGCCTGGAGAAAAGGAGGCTCAGGGGGAACGTTATCACTCTCTACAACCACGTGAAAGGCAGGTGTAGGAAGCTAGGGGTCAGTCTCTTCTCCCAGACAAGTAACAACAGGACAAGATGAAACAGTCTCAAGTTGCATCAGGGAAGGGTTAGATATTAGTAAAATTTTCTTCACAGAAAGGGCTGTCAAGCACAGGACCAGGCTGTCCAGGGAAGTGATTGAGTCACCATCCCTGGAGGCATTTGAAAGGCCCGTAGGTGTGGCACTAAGGGACATGGTTTAGTGATGGATGTGGCAGTAGTAAGACTTCTAAGATCTTAGAGGTTTTTTCCAATTTGAATAATTCTATGAAAGTGCTGTGGTGTTTGTTTTCTGAATATATTAATGTAAGTTTGAGTACAGATTTTTCTTTTTTTAAAATCCAGACTTGGTGGAAACAACAAACAAACTTTACTATTTTTTTAAAATTTATTTCCTTTTTTTTGGTGATAAAATGTCTGTCATTTTTAACAAGCAAATTGGCAGATTATATCCAGGATGTAACAAATACTTTTCTTTCAAATGTGAAAAAATACAGTTGGAAATTGTCCTGGCGTGGTAGTGCTTTTAGTGTTTTTATTTCCTGATTTTTTTCTGTCAGTCTGTGTACTGCCTTTGTTCCCTCTCCGCTACATTTGCCTCTTCACCACTACCATTACATGTGTAAGCCCTCTCTCCCCCTCATGGGATCATTTTTAACTGTGCAGGTCAGTGGTAATGCTGTTTGGTTTGTGAAATAAATTATTAAAAATGACTATTAACATCTCTCGACGAAATACCGTGGTTAACACTTTCAAGCTACCATTAAACCACTTCTTTTTATGTGGGTATTAGTCAATTGTCCATACTCTGCATATAGCTTATTCTGGCCCCTGTGATTCCTCATACAGGAGAGGAGAAATGTTCTCTTAACATTTTCTCTGTATCTGTTGGAAAGCATCACAGTGCTTCCTGGAGTCAGATGGAATGTGACAGTAACTATAGAGGATTTTCACATGACAGAATTCTTATGAATCTGATTTATATCAAACTAAAGGATGTTGTATTCTCATCTCTGGCATTTGGAAGACATTTAATTTTAATTTTTGTGTACATCAGGCACATACTTTTGTTCTCTGCACTTAACCTTTAAAAGAACGTATTGCCTTTTTTTCCCTAGTTACAAGTAGGTGCTGTAAAGTACCTGTAACTTTATGGCGATAATTGATTTTTAGTGAGGGAAGAAGGGCTGTTGGAGCAGTAGGCAGGGTGCTATATACTGTCTTATGTATGAAACATTAAAGTAACTTAGCTTTATAGAGCTTAAGTATTTGGAGCTCAAATTCAATCTAAGTTGCAGCCTTGTTGGCTAAATACCTATGTTAACAGGATTTTAAAGGGATGCTAGCAGAGAGCTGGTGCAACTGAGCAAGAGGACAACGTGAAAATGTGAACTTAACATGGTTGTCTCAGGGTGTCTTTATTTTCCTGCTTTTAGAACAGTAGTAAATACTTTTATCTGAGTTCTGTTTTGGTTGGAAGACCTTAGAGTGGGATCTTTAGTAAAGTGCAAAGGTTTAAGTACTTTGTGGCAGCTAACTTCTGTACTTTATAGAGGTTGAATGTGTGGATGAACCTGAAGTGAAGTGATTTCAAAGACAGGAAGCCATCTGCTCTGCCTGTACTTGTGGGAGACCTTGATGATTCCATGTTGTCTGTTGCTGGGACTCTGCTGTGTGAGCCATGCTGTGTTCATAGGCTGGATTACCAGCTGTATCTCAACTTGGATCCTATCCAGCTGTGCTGATGGCCCTAAAACTGAGCTAATACTTGCATTCCTTTATCTTGCTGGATGCATCCTGACAGGGTGGTGCTCACAGATGACTTTTATTAAGCTTTCCCTACCTAAAAGGGTCTGTTAATGCACTTGGAGGTGGTACTGTTTTTCACGGTTATGGTTTCAAGGCCAGTTGAAATAAATAAAGACTAATTACAAACCAATACCATTGGTTACAAATCAGTAACTTCATGGACTGAAGGTAGGTAGTCAAGGCTTTTCATGTAGTCATGGCCCCCTGGTATCTGTTGCCACTGTACCACTTGCCTTTTTGTCTAGCAACTTCTGATTAATTACTGTTGGATTTTTCTCTTCTAAAATGATTAAAAGACTAAAGGTGAGGGACATGAAAGAGCTAATGTCTTTTCCTGCTGGAAGACCATAACCCTTTAGCCAAGGGAGTTTACAACCATAAGCATTTTTACTTCTGCAAAATATATATTAAAAAAAAGAAGTTTCCTTTTGTTTTTGACCTTTTTTTAAAAAAAAAACTTTACCACTAGAGTTCACCAAAAGCTTTCTAAAACATAATGTCAGTATCAAGCACATGGGCAGATAATGTGTCAGAGTGGGATGGGTTACGTGATTTGTAGGAACTTGATATGCTATTTTGTAAAATTCATCTTTGAAAGCGAGGAAGAGGTAAATTCATAAGAAAAATATGCAAAGAAAGATAGTGGTCATGGAAGACACCAGATTAAGCTTCAGTCACTGACAAAAAAGAGAAGTTTACATAAAGATCCCTCTCACATCAGAAAATATAAATTAAATTGTGGATAACTACAGGCCTTGAAGTCTTAAAAGTAAGGAAGTGAAGTGTATTCAATTTCCAGAAAGGAGAAAGGTCAAAATGTCTTCTTCAATACCTTGAGCTGTGTAATGAAATGTAGGTTGTTGCTCTTTTGTTGTTACTCTTTGCCTTGCCTTCAAGGAAAGACAGGTAAATCCAGCCAAAGGAAGATACTCCCTGTGTGGAGCCTGGGGCAGGAGGAAGATAACCCAAACAATTTTCACTCCTTCTGTCACTGACCTGTGGAGCTCTTCCATCAAATCTTCCGCCTTTTCCTTGAAGGAAATGGGGAACTGCTATACAGCACTGTGCTCTCTGAAAGTGCAGCTCTCCCTGCTATAATACACTAACATCACTTCTTATGACAGTCCTTGAAATCTTGAGATGTGGCTTCCAAATAGGAAAACAGATCCTCACCCACCTTTTTTTGTTTGTCAAAATGTTCTTTTTATTTTTGGGAGATGCTGTTACATCAAATAATACATGTCTCAAGCTAATGTTTGAACTGGTTTGTGCTTGATGAATCGGACTGCTCTGAGGCCATAAAACTACATTTTTCTGTGCAAAACTGGCATGTTTTAACTTCTGGCACTTGTAAGTGCTTCTGAAAGTTTCAAAATAGGCTTGTCTTATTGCATGCAGTCTTATTAGTACTGGAAGAATATTTTCTGGCACTTTTTTTTGTGCAAATGATAGCGATCTAACAAAACTGTCTCTAGGATATCAAACCTGCAGTCAAGGTTGACAGAAGACATGGTAGAGAAATAATGTGTGAGACTGCAATGAGTATCTCAGTATTGGTGCAGAACTATTCAGCCTCTTTAAGGCATGGCTCTGTAGCAGCTGCATGGGCTGGTGTGTCTGCTCTGCGAGAGTCAGGGCATGGGGAAAGAGCAGGAGGGGCTGGTAGACACATTTGCACACCTGCCTATGCTGTCTTTGCTTTTCTTTCCCAGTGCATCTTTACTCCTCTGCCATTGAGCTATTCTGGCTCAATGGACACAAGCTGCTTTGACCTAAATGTTTCCAGATGAAGCTTATTCCAAACTTGGTGGTGGGATTTTGTGAAGAAGCTTGCACTGCTGATTGCTGTGCTGCATTTACTGGTTGTGTGTGTAAAGTGTGAGCTTTAATTTCTGCTGTGCTTAGTCTGGAGCTTTCACAAGCACTAAATTTTGCTGATAGTCTGAACTGGGGATGATGGTTGGGAATTAGCCACAGCAGAGGCTTATCTGGCTGCTGGGTATGGTACCTTAAGCCCATATCTCCCGCTTTTCAGAAAACTGATAAAGTAGAAAATAGATGAGGTGTGAAGGTAGTTCTGAAAAAGTCAATAAGTAGCCGGAAGCTACAATTTAATAAGTGTTTAGACATATCTGGCTCAAATAGCTTATAATTTTAACTCTTTTAAAAGTGATAGATAAAACCTAAATCCATATTCCCTGTGGCATTAGGTATCACGGGAAATAAGTGGAAGCAAGGCATTTGAAATCAATAAATGGCTTCTAGGTACAACTTAATGCAGACAGAATTTAGAGAAAAAAAGATTGTGAAACAGATACAGGAATAAAATTTAGGTTTATTTTGCAGAGTATAGCAAAGTTCTAATCCTGGCTGTTGTGAAAATGAATGGAGATTAGAAAGTTGTGGAATTGTGGAAGTTCAGTGCCATGGGCCAACTTGTACGGAATTAGATGTACTGAAAACATACAAAATCTATGGAGTAAAGCTGTTCTCTTTATGCCTTAAATGAAACTATAAATGAATAATGTTAATTACCTAAGATTCATTTTAAATCACACTGGAAATGAAGCAAAGATTTTTTTTTTCCATTTGCTTGAGAATTGTGTTGTGCTTGAGAATCTTCTACTTCACTGCTTTTAGTTTCCTGTTGTTGGATTTACTTGTGGCTTACAGGGACTAGAAGTGCAAGAGGCTCCTTTGGGTAGGTAATTCAAGTGAGTGAGTGCATTTTATAAAGGCCCTTGGTTTGTCTTTTCTGTTCCTTAGCCCAAGAGGTTGTACCTTGGTGTATGATGGGACTGAATAACCCTCAGCTTATATTTTCTTTGTTCCATCCCATAAACATGATGAGGAACGTTCCATTAGCTCTGTAGATAGAAGCATTTATATAAGTGAGGCTTGTCAAGAGTGTTACACCTCAAGGAGATTAAAATTATATTCCTGGGGCATGTTCCAGTCAATCTTTCTTGATGCTGAACTACTTATGGCTCTTTACAGCAAATTCATATGGAATCATATGATGCATAGTGGAAAACATAGACTTTTCATTTTTCATTTACCCATGTCTTTGCTATCATCATATGAAATACCTGCTTATGCTTGACTGCAGTGGGTTTTTTTGTACCTTGAACACCACAGTACATGATATTTTCAAATCAATAGTTTAGATGACATTTTGACTTGCAGTTTGTGACTTGCCAATCTCAACATCAGCAGTTTCATTTAAATTTCAGCCATTTTTTAGAAACTCCAATCTGTAAAACAACTGAATCCTCTTTAATAATAATTTTTTACCAGGTAAGTCTAATTCTGAGACTACAGATAAAGCAAGTGGAGATTTCTAAAGTGTTGTAGAAAAAATGAGAATGCAGCTGTTTTTCAGTGAGCTCTGGGAAATCTGGAGATTCTTTTGAAGCTCACCCATCAGCTGTCATCCTTCTAAGGCCATAGTTAGACTTCAATAAATGCTCTGAGACAGTTGGTAACACATCTTCAAGAGCTATGCTTGAGCACACATGGGGAGTTAGAGCTATTGTAATCTGTTTGGGTTAGTTTTTTTGAGGGGGAGAGAGGGATTTTTAATTTTTTTTTAACCTTGTCCCATAGAAAGGAGTCAATTTGATCTGCTGTTCAGTGTTTTCTGTTCATTTGCCACCCAAATTACTGAAAGGTTGGGTTTTGTGATTGCCTTTAAACTTGTCAAAAATTTATTGGATATCACCTATTTAAAGGATGTAGGCTGAAATAGTTTGTGCGTCTGAATCTAGGCAGTGGCTTTGTTTTCAGGGACAGGCCTGAAGACAGGGACAACTTGGCTAGGATCTTGGCTGGTTTGCATAAACATCCTGTGTGGCTCGATCAAGTTATGGAAACTCTGAAACTACTTGTCTACATTTATAAGATGAAAATGAATTGGTGTAGGGAAGGGTGCATATTTAATATGTGGCTGTTGAAGGTAAATCAGTTAATATTTGCAGCCTGCTTTGAAGCTTCAGTTGCACGGTGTTGTGCAAGATGTTTTGTTCTTGGTTGGCTTTGGATTTTGGGTGATTAAGACAGGAGCAATCAGTGTGTATTTGCTCATTTGAATAATTCGTGTTTTGCGTATGAAGCTTTATGTAGGGACAGAAAAGCACTGAGTCGTACTGTGTGTGCTATTTCTGGAATATCAAGCAGGCTTAAGACTCAGAGGAGGAGTTTCTGGGATTTTTCCAAATTCTGTCAACAAAACAAATTCTACCCGCATTAATCATCAGAATGAGTTGGAGTTATTTGTGTGTTGTTGTAGCATAGCCTGGCTGAAACAGGCTACTTGACCTTGTTCCTAATGTAATGGGACTTTTCCCAAGAGACTGATAAATCACTCATTGCAACTTTGCGTATTGAAACTATTTGCACTGATCATTAAATCTTCAGTGAAGTGAAAGGAGCAGTCGACTCTTGGAATGCCTTGAGATTTTGCCTGTACTCAAGAGCAGGGTGAAATGCCCACCGTAGAGCGCCATGCTATGGCACCTGCATCTGCTACTGCCCAGGGTAATTTGGGTACCTTAACAGGAGGTGTTACTGTGCTGAACAGCCATTGGCAGTGCTTAGGCTTTCTGCTAACACACCTCTTAGCTAGCAGTGGGATTTATCCTCTCTTGTTTTAAGGTCTTGTTTTGTTCAAGAAACAGTTGCATGATCCACTTTTCTCAAAGTAGTGAAGTCTTTATTTTGAAGGAATGAGCTAAAAAATCACCCTAATTTTTCCACCTTTGGTATATAATACCAATAGCAGAGTGAATTTTGACTATTTTATATCAAAAAAGAGCCATGGGAAAAGAGTAGCCCATTAAGGTCATGTCATGTTGGAATAAGCTCCCTTTAGAATATGGCCATCGTTGTATAGTTGTAAGAGGGGTCTGTCTGAGAGCTGTTTGACAAGACAAGTGGAACTGTGGAATGGTAGACTAAAATGCAGCAGATTATGGCACAGAAAACTGTACCCAGAGTTGAAGTATATATTTTTTTCCCTGATCAACAAAGATAGCAAGCAGCTAAGATGTGGAAATGGTCAGTCCCTTTCTTGATTGGAACAAGTATGAGTCGTTCAATGGCTATGGGCTTGGCAAAGTTCTCATTCATATGGGGGAACTACTGAAATATCTTACAGGTACTGCAGTTTTAGAGTGTTAAAGTTCCAAAAGGAAACCTGCTGCTTTTCAAAAGAAACGTATCTAGGTTTAGCCCTTTTAAACATAAAATGTTTTGCAACTTCAAGTTACCCTCAGTGCCTTAATGCATGGGAAATCTAGTGAATTAGAGTAAAATGAACGAAATACCAAAGTAATCTGTCAATTCATGTTGTCTGTGCTGGGTGCAGAGACATAAAAAACAGCTGGACATTGCAGAAGGAGTGAAAATACAAGTTATAACCTAACTGGACTTTTTTACATTGTTAAAAGGTAAACTTTTAAAGTATGTTTTAACTCTCATGTTCTTTACTTTGTGGAGCTTATGTGTTGCTGAGGGTGGATGGGCTGAAGCCTTCCTACCCAGCTCTGTGTGTCTGGGTGCTGCAGTGCAGGCCCTGGGCTGCAGCAAGCAATGTAGCTGGGATATCCTGCTGGTCTGACACAAGTGTGTAGAAAGTGGGAGAAAAAGGCAGCTTCCTCCAAGGATCATCTCAGACCCAGGCTGTAGCCTGTGCTGTGTCTAGAGCAGAGATGAAAAGTACTTAGGGAATGGATTACTCACTTCAAAATCCCAGTATAAATAAGAGTAAGTGCTACTGATGGTTGCAGAGGAGAAGTGGTAAATAAAGTTTACCACTATCGATATTTTGAAGCTAAATTTATTCTTTCATGTACTTTTTCTTCTGTCTTTTTGTCTGGTGTTCAGTACCCCCATGCCAGGCCTGAAGTATTTTGTTGATGGGCATGCTCTGAAGTACAGATTCTTTTGTCGGCACTATTTTAAAATATGTTCATGTTAGTTCAGGTGTTCGCCTATTGTAATTTTTCAAGTTCCAGTTTCATGTTCTCAGTGATCTCAAAGTCACCCTTTATTTAATTTCAGTGACAGTGGCAGAAGCCATAATCTGTTGTGCTTGTCTTGGTAAACTTCAGCAAACTAAATACATTTTGAAGAAGTTTGTTATTGGGAAGGAGTGGTAAGGCAAAGTTCCAGGTCACAAACAGATTGAATGGACATCCTTACTAGTTTGGCTTACTAGTTTGTCACAGTAACTGCACGATACCCCCTAAACAGCTGAAGAGAGTGCTTCTTTTTAGGGAATGAGTTTTCAAAGGTGACTGGAAATAAACCGGTATTTTTTTTAGAAAACTTTCAGTTCTGAAAGTAGCCATGAGTTCATAAAATTGAATTATTTGTCTGTTATGCTGAAATGAGGAGAGGCAATGATTTAACATGCCATATTTTGAATCCAGTAGTGCATTACTGGGTTTTAATTGGCTAGATCTTGTGTGTTTAAGCATGCTCAGTTCCTACTTATTTGATGTGTTTGCCTCTGTGCACCTCTGTTTTGGTCCTGGACAGTGAGAAGTATCATTTGATAGCAGACGCAGCATCCTGATCTGGAAGGCTTTATAAAATCTGTTTATAGTCCAGCAGTTGCTGCTGTTGAGATATCAGCCTGCTCAAGAAAATTTGCTAGAAATACTCAATTTCTTAGAAACTCAAGAAAGCTTACTTGCACTATTCGCTCAATAATGAAAATGTTGATGGAGAATAAAAATAGCAAATTTGCATATTTGTGTTTTAAATCAGGGCAAGATGCATGATGGGAGAATTATTTTTTTCATGGAGGTTTGTCTACATTACCTGATTTGATAAGCAGTCTGGCTTTCCTTTTGGAACTTTAGATAACATATATGCAGGGTGAACCCAATAGTTGTGTTTTCATTAATTGAGAATGAAGTAATTTGTTATGTCCAGAGTATCTCAGAAATTTAATGAGAAAACAGAAGTCATGTTGCAATCAAGCTGATCCTTTTATATTTTACATCCTGATACTGTTGATAAGACATGAGTGGGATTGTTTTGAAAGACATTTGCAATCTGCAAAGTTGGTATTTTCAGCATGCCTTTGAGTGTTTCGTATCATTGGCAAATGCATGGTACGTCTTCAGAGGTGGGAACTGATAATGTGTCCCTGAGATTTCAAACAAGTACCATCTGGAAACTCATGATAACTTGTGGTTTTGATTTGTAGTTGCTGCCGGGGGTGCAGACACAAGGAAAGAGCTTGTTAGCTTAGAATCTTTTCTGTAGGACAAGTTACATGAAAGTTGGTAGTTACACTATATCTGATACAATATTGAGAACTAGCAAATGGTAGCTAAGTATTTTGTGTGCCAAGGAAAGGCACACAACTAAAACCCCAAACTTTTTCTTCTTATTCTCAACCTTGTTGACCTTTTTTCTTCTGCCAAGCAAAGGCTGTTGTCTGCAAACAAATAACCAAGCTTCATGTCCCCAGAGGAAGATGTACCTTCCTCCTGCACTGATGATTCACAGCATTTCTAAACTAGTATTTATGAGGAGATTCTTTCCCAATACTTGTTGAGGTCTTTCAATGTGCAGTGGTCCAAGAAATCATTCGATTAACCAGCACCTAATTCCAGTAAGTTAATTTGAGTGACAGTGGGTTTCTGTGACACAGGGATGTGGAAAGAAAGTAATTAGTTTGGCAACTTTTTTCCAGTCAAGATGCTCCATGGCTTCTGTAACTGGCTGTGAGGTATCCTCATGCTTAGATATTTGTGTCTTTTTGGGGCAGATGATTCCCATGGAGTACAGTTGTGGGCACGCATTCCAGATACCTTGGATGTTACTGGATCTGGCTCCAGAGCATGAAACGGCAACCAGGGTATCAAGGGAGCAAACAGAGCTGTTTTGGAAGAATGCACAGGACAAAGTGTTTAATGGGGAGGTCCATAAATGGGAACAGATGCTAGAATACAGCACCTGGAAACAGAGAAACTGGAGGTATATTTGTTGTGTAAGAGAGTTAGAAGTAAGAAAGTCAGAAAAGGTGAGAAGGAAGACTTGCAGCGTGATTAGGAACAGGATAAGGACAGCCGGAGGGAAAGGCCCTGGAAGAGCCTTCAGTGATTACAGAGAAAGCTCTGCTTTCAGATTGAATTTCTCAGACCGATGTACAGTATTTAAAAGTATGTCATACTAGTTATGAGTCATAGTTTTTGAGCAAACTGTGCTGAGCAAATCTGGTAGTGGTTTCAGTGCAGGGAGAGGAGTGATGTGCTGAAGAAAGTAAAGAAAGGCTGTTCTTTTAGGGTTTCAGTAGCTGTGTTTCCTCTAATTTTTTGCTTTGTGAGTGTTTTGATATTCAAGGAGATGTAGCTTGGGGAGGGTTGCAAGAAAACAAAGTTTTGGAAAAAGAATTGAAAGAAAAGGACTTAAAAGCTAAGAGACCAGGCAAACCCCCAAGTCAGTTGTTTATTTTCAGCTGATAGTATTACTACAGTCTTCTTAAGAAATTCTGCTGATTTATGATTTCTGTAATGATAACAAACCTGACACTACTAGTTAGAAAAGAATTGTAAATATTATTTTCCTCTGTAGGTATACTAATGTTTCAGACTCTTGCCATTTTATCATCTTGGTATTGCATAATGCAGCTAATTCATGTTTTCCAAAGTTTCCCAATTAACTTAAGTGTTCAGAAGTTTCCATGACCTTTAGGTTCCTTTGTACTCTATGTTGTTTTTCAGAGAGTATGATAGACTTTGTGGTTTACTTCCAGTGTAGCCCTTTTTTTAATGGAAAAGATGTCACAATGCAAAAAGACCATGGTTTTGAGTTGTGTTTTTGAGCTTTTAATACAAAGCTGATTTGACATATCCTTTTTTTTCCCCTAAAGATGTCTTATCAGAGAGGAAGCTGTTTAAGTATCTCATAAAAGAAGTCAGCAGCAAAATATCATAATCAAAAAAGTATCATTAGGCTGAATATATGGCAAAAATAACTTGAAGAAGATCCCTTTAGAGAAGATTGTTGCAGGATATATGGACCCACCTATATCATATTCACTACCGTAACTGATGTTCACTCTACTTATGGTTCTTGCTCCAGTTTTGCCTGTTAGTCTTTATGACTTGCTGGAAAACCTTCTGTACAATTGAGATTGTCCAGTTCATTCTGATTTGTGTGAGCTCCCAGACACAGGCCTGTGTTCTTCACTGAAATGTTGGAGGTTTCTCACAAACCTTACTTAGGGAGTTGTACAAGGTGGAAAGTGGAGACCTTCCAAAGAAGGATGTACAGCTGCCTTAGTGGGTGCACTAAGACCTAAATCAGAGACCAAACCTAAATGCTTCATCTGTCTGCTTGGAGTATAAACAGGGAATCCTCAGGGCTGTCTGCCCCTGCACCTCTAGGCATGGATTTGGAAGCCTGAGCTTATTTGTCAGAGCTATTTGACTCTTTATTTGGGGACAGCACTGAACAGTCTCATCTACTCATGTCAAAACCCTTACAGGTGTGTGTGTATATATATATATA